>PVLC010002526.1:0-97500 GCA_004027655.1 Graphiurus murinus
AGTTTGCATTGATGCCTTCATTTCGATTATTTCATCTTTTACTTCCTTCAATGCTTCTGTTTGGTTTCTCTTTAGGTCTTCAAATTTTCTGTTTATTTGTTCCATTATGTCTTCCTTTATTTCTTTAAAGCTCTGCCTACATTCTTTCTGAAAATCCTGTATTGTTTCTAGTATTCGAGATCTGAATTGTTCTTCTGGTGAGACTGAATGTTTTATACCAGTTACTTAGCCATGGTTTCTCCATTCTGGAATTATTTTGATTGGTTTCTTTTTGACCGCATTTTCTTAATGTGTTGTTTTTTTTTTTCAAGAGGGGCTCATGGGTACAAAATTCTGCAGTGTTTTCATGTTTGAATTTCATATTCAAGAAAATTTTCTTTCAATGTGTAAAAGAAGATACTGCCCATGTACCATTATTAAAAAATAATTACTTAAGGTACCGTAGTCCACTGAGAGAGAAATCAAAATTAAGAACTCAGAAAGGGATGAGACAGGAAGATCACAAGTTCAAGACTAGTCTCAGCAACTTAATGAGACCCTGTTTCAAAATAAAAAATAAAATTGGGCTGGAGGTCTAGCTCAGAGATATATAGCTGCCTGGTCCTAAGGAGAATCACATGCTAGCAAAATACACCCCATTCCTTGATCATAGTAATGAGCCTCCAGTGATCTGGGAAGGATTTTAAATGCCAGCTTCTGCAATGACTCAAACAGAAGCATTTATGAATGCTTTAAAATTTTCTTCAGAAAACCTACATGAAACAGTTACATGATCATGATTCCATAAGGGAAACCTTTACATGCCTGTAAAAAATATCAAAATAAAATATTTCAGTAAGAGACTGTTGGTGACTTGTCTCTTCTTTTGGCTTTTCAATAATTTCCAAATATTTATTAATCATGTTTAAAATTTTTTAATGAGAATGTAAACAGTACATTTAAAAAATTAACATCTTAAATTATCATAAAAATGTAAATCGTGAAGTTCTTCATCTCTAAGGCAATCATAGAACGTTTATATTGTGTTCAGGACCAATAATGTTTGAATATGGGCTCTAAGATCCATTCTAAGTATTTCCCTTTAAACATTGTTAATTATTAACTTAATACTATGTTGTCCTTAAAATTATTTCTACCTTTGAATTTTATAAGTCGCCTTAAAAGTGGAAAGCAGGATCAGAATATACGTTAATCACATTTTTCTTATTTAATATAGGTTGCTGTGGTACTTTAGCAGTACTATTGGTCTTATAAAATCAAATTTAGATTAGCTATTATAAAATCTTGCATGCAATTTGTATTCCACTCATAATATCTTGTTATATGTTGTTTATAAAGTGTTCTCTGAAGGCACACTTAATCTAACCTAAAATGCTTCATGCGGTTGTTAGCTATTCTTTGCTTTTTGATTCATTTAGAAATTCTTGCTTATTGTACATTTAAAAGAATAATTTTTTTTAAAGTAATAAAGCCAGCCAGATGTGGCGCATGCTTGTAATCCCAGTACTTGGGAAGCTGAAGTAGGAGGATTGTTGGTTCACAGCCAGCCTCAGCAACTTAGTGTGAGACCCTCCACAACTTAGACTGTATTTCAAAATTTAAAAAAAAAAAAGAAAAGAAAATAAGGCTTGGGGTGTAACTCAAAGGTAGAATGCCCCTGGGTTCCATCCCCAGTACCACACACAGAAAAAGTAATAAAGCCTAAAGTTATCCCAATTCACTGTCTCCTCACATTTATTTAGTTTTTTCATGTGATGTGTTTTGAGTCAATTAGCCATCTGTGTCAAATTGAGTAGAATGTCAATTATGGGTGGCAGTTCTTGTGAGAAGTTGTCAGAGTGAAACAGCTGTGTTGTAGTATTGTTTCACCCTATTTTGAGATCCTCATTTTATCTTAGTATTGCCACAGTTTTCTTACTTATTGTTACATAATTTCTGAATGCACAGTCAATTTTTCATTTGTAGTGCTTCATCCGTTGTTTGTAATATTTAGAAATCTTATCTGGAACAAAACTCATCAAGGCTGCAGCTTTGAGTAAACCAGCTCCCAAAAGTGAAATTAGCCTGGCTACTACTAAAAAATCTGAAGACCCTACAGCAACTGATTCTTGTGTTCAATTTCATACTGTAGGTATTAAATTTCACATTAATATTTATAATTTTTATGTTCTAAAATCATATTAAAACTAAGTTATAAGTAACAAAATATATGATCAGTGCATTCTGTATGCATGTATGGAACTGTTACAGTGAATTTCATTATTAAGAACAAAATTGTTAAAAAGTTATAAAAGTAAATAACAAAATATGACAAACATAAAGCTTATTTTCCTTCAAGAGTGATATTCTAATAACTTGTTGATTTTCTTTCTAGTAAAACGTTATTAACCATGTCATTTTTAATTTGTTATTTTGGTTTTTTTTCCTAACCACCTGTGTTAAAATTTTATATGTAAAATCAAACTAATGAATTAATGCTTTCCTTTAACAGGATTCTTCAGGATACTGTGGTGGGAACAAGGAGAATGAATTAGTTATGTTTAAGAGAGTTCAGGAAGCAGAGGAAAAATGGAGGGGTGCCCAAGCCATAATTGAGCAAATTAAAGTCACATTCTCAGAAAAGGAGAAAGAGCTGGAAAATAAGTTGGAAGAACTAAAGAGACAACAAGAAAAAGAACTATTCAAGTTGAATCAAGAAAATTATATTCTTCAAGCCAAGGTACTAAACACATTGTTCCATTTTTTTCTCTTACTTAAAAAAAAAAAAAATGTGCTCCCTGCTAGAGGCATTGCCATCCTTAATTCCTGGAGGTATTTACCATGCTCTCTTTGCTTTATGAGTTATGGATATGGTCTCAGAGTGCCTCCTTACAGCAAAGTAAATTGAATCCCTTCAGGAAGAAATCTAAATTTAAATTGGCTTTTCTTCCTTTTTAAAACAAATCAGTTAGTTCACTGTGACCCTCAGAGAAATCTAAGTCTCAGCAAGAATTTCTGTAGAAGGTCTAGACTCAGAATGTCATTATAACATTTCTGAATTCCTTTATTCAACAGAACTATCAGCACAAAACCTCACAGTGCTGATTTAATTATAATGCATCACTTTCTAGTGTGGTCAATTTTATGAGACAGTTTGGGTCTAAACACCTTGAGTTTTCTATTGTCCTTCCTCACTTCTCATTGTATCATTTCTCTCCCCAAATAAAACAATTTTTGCATTTTCTCAAAGTTAAGTAGTTTTGAAGAAACAAACAGAAAACAAAGATGGTTACATTTTGGAGAAACAGCTGATCCTGTCACTGGAGAAAAATTGAAGCAAATCCAAAAAGAAATACAAGAACAAGAGACACTTCTTCAAGGATATCAACAGGTATAGTGATTCTTCACCACATAGCAATTTTGCTTTCAATCCTTTCATTGTGAGCATAAGTTGTATACTGATAATTCTCATTGGCATAATTAAAGTGGCTAAGAGTGTGGGTTCTGGAGTCAAAGAACATGATTTTGGATCTTAGCTCTGCCACCTGCTATATTGCTGTTTGGATCTTAGCTCTGCCACCTGCTGTATTGCTGTGAATAATCACTTCACTTCTTTTAAGCCAATTTCTTTATTGGTGAAATAGGGATAATAATAATACCTCCCTCATGAAATAATGGTGAAATCTGAATAAACTAGTACAAACTAGCCCCTTAGCAAGTACACTTAGCCTGGCCCACAGTAACCAATGAGTGAATGTTACCCATTACTAGTTTTAATAGCTATGTTCTTTAGAAACTGTACTATTCTTCTTTAGTTTTCTGTAATTCTTTGTAGTAGATAATATTCGCTAGTTTTCTAAAGTATTCAGAAATGTTAATTTGAAGTCAAGTACTATTAGGGTGAACAGATTTTTAATTTAATGTGAGAAGATCTCTTTACAGAGGCACATGTTTACAGTGTACAGTGGAATCTTGGTGATGCTGACCTGACAGGTTTAGTGATCCAGCATAAGACTTGATCTTTGTTCCCTGCTTCCTCCCCCCCCCCTTTTTTTTCCTTATTCCTCTCCCCTACTTTTCTTATTACATTCTTCTCATTTGACTATAGTCTGAGTGTTGAGCCATGCATTAGCACCCATGGACTTTCAGAGAAAGCATTGCTGCAGCCATAATTACATCATTTGCTCTAGATAAAATAGCCAGATTCTGCAAAGCATACTGGCTTTTAATTAGTAAAACCATTCAAACTTTGTGCCTGCTGTCTGATCTTGCCATATAGAGCAACAGTTTTTAGGATTCTACCAATCCATAAGTATGTCATTCATCTCTCCTCTGAAAATAAGACAAAATTTGTATATATGGGTATTTTGGGAGGATTGTTAATTCTGTATATATTTAGTGCCATCTATCAAGCACTATTCCAGTCCGTAAGTTTCATTGGATCCTCAAAAGCTGTTGGTTTTCATCAAATTCTTAATTTTAAAGAGCTTAATAAGCAAGAGCATCTAAATGCCAATTGGTATATCTTCTTGTTCCTCTGATCTCAGCTGGTCACTCTCAAGCTCCAAAGTTAACTGGTTCTATACTCTGCCTTGTCCTGACAACTTTCAAAAACAGTTGGTCTTTAATTCTGCACTTACAGTCAGTTTCAGATACCTATTATGAACCTATATATACCTAGCATGAACACCTATTATGACTGTATTAGTTTGCCACACTGCTGGAAGCAAGGCTTCCAGAATATCCCTCCAGTAGTCATATATATATATATGAAGAAGATCTGTAGTGTCCCACTGGGCCTTCCCATCCTGGTCAACACAGTTGGGATGTAGAATTTCTTCAACCATTCTCTCTCTTCCCTGAAATGGAGTATACTGACATTGGGCTTGTCAGTTTTAGGAATTTTTGCAACTATTTTCCCATCATTTAATGAATTTTAGGCATTTCAGTAATAATTGGGTTTAGATAGAGTTTTCTTTTAAGATAATATAAAGTTTGAAAAAGATTTTGCATACTCAAAAACTAGATAAATTTAAAACACTATAAAATATTTAAAAGATTTATCTATTACAAGCAGATCATGTTACATAAGTACTACTGTCTTGTTTTTTTATTTTTAAAAAGGAAAATGAGAGATTGTATAATCAAGTGAAAGATCTCCAAGAACAAAACAAGAAAAATGAAGAGCGAATGTTTAAAGAAAATCAGAGTTTATTCAGTGAGTTAGCTTCCTTAAAGTAAGTCCTTTTGAAATTCTTGTAGTCAAATCTACTTTTACACTATTTCTAAGCATTTCTTGTTATATTAATAATATGTATATTTCTGCTTAGAAATAGTATTTACTTATTTTGCATTTATTTTCGTTTTTATACTGATGTTGAGTTTAGTAAATTTTAAGTATTGAATATTTACAAGATTTTTCTTTTGAGACTGAATAACTAGTATATACTTTTTTTACTTTAGTATTTCAGCATATTCATATCTGAGTTTGACATTAGTTTCAGGAAAATGAATATAGAGTATTCCTCTTGATCATTCATTAAGCCCGAGGTACTTAACCATTTTCTAAAGAGCCATGTGACTAACAACACTCAATATAATTTTTTTTAAAGAACCCTACACTGCTACTTCAGTCTTAGGTCACGTTCTGTAGAAGCAGAGGCTGAGATGAGGATCCTTGTGGAGATGATATGCTATAGAACAACTCTCAAGAAAAGAGAAGCAAGTGGGAGGAGGGGCAGGAAAGTGAATAAGAATGCAGTCTCAGCTGGAACCTGGCTTCCTTCTGCCCTCCCCCAGATGCTCTGGAAAACTGCACCACAGTGTCGGTCCCCATTTGAGGCAAGGGGGCAATCCTCAGTTACTGGGTGGGGTATACCCTGGGGAGGATGTGGGGCATATCCTCCAGGCTTCAGTCTATTGTTTGGTTGAGGGCATTTCTATAGAGGGAGACACCTGTGTTAGCTGATATCAGCCAGTACTTGCCACAGAAGGTAATGGGGCACCAGGCATGCTTACTCATACTTCACATTATAAGGTCTTTGCAATGTTACTACGACCAGCTTTAACATATTAAGTAAAAAAGCTGAATCTACAACATGGACAGCTTAAGGTGCTATTGTCCTTCTTTCCTTTCTTTTTTTTTTTTTTTTTTGTAAGATAACCTAGGGCATGACTGCAATTAACTTATTCTGGTCTTTCATGCAAAATAGAAAAAGGTACTTCCTCTGACAGACAGAACTAGCAGCTATGTAGGTTGGCAAACAGAAGACACCTTTGCGTAAATTTACCTTTGTCCAAATTTTTTTTAATTGCCTCTTTCTTCTGGGAGGTATAACCCTTGTCCAAGTATGATCTACACAGTTCTGATGTATGAAAGGACTTATATCTGCTTTATTCCAGATGCTTCCATAATGCATCTAAAAATATTATATCTTATACTACCTGGCCTCTAAAAAGAACTATTCCAGGATCACAAAGTGAAGCTCTAACTGAACATTCATGATGAAATGAATGGTTTCCTTAGTACCTCAGGTCTAGGTGATCTTACATAGAATCCTAAACTCTTTGTATAATGGAATTGAGTCCAAAGTTAGTAGTGTTTGGTTTTGTTAGTCTCCATTTATCTTTTTTTTTTAATAATTGGTGCATTGTAATCCTACATCTTTGTTAGGTACATGCTGATAAAGGCATATATGTACGCATTTCTCATTTAACCCCTTCCCCAATTCCCACCCCACTCGCTTGCCCTCCCTCCTTCTCAAGTTCAGTTTTGTGATTGACCTTGATATATTTGTGAAAGTACATCATGAGCATTCGGGTGCCACCACCCCCGACCCCCCGTCCATATGAAGGATCCTCAGACAAATGGGAACTAACCTACCATATGATCCAGCAATACCACTTCTGGGTATCTACCCAAAAGAACGGAAACCAAACTATCAGACCGACGCATGTGTATCTATGTTTATAGCTGCACAGTTTACAATTGCCAAACTATGGAACCAGCCAAGATGTCCATCAACAGATGAATGGATTACAAAACTATGGGATATGTACACAATGGAATTTTACTCAGCTATAAAGAAGAACAAAGTCATGTTCTTTGCAGGGAAATGGATGGAACTGGAAAACATTATGTTAAGTGAGATTAGCCAGTCACAAAGAGTAAAAAAGCATATGTTCTCCCTAATATGTGGATGCTAGGGAGAAGATGGGGCATACGAGAGACTCCAGATGAAAAAGGAGAAATCCTAGATAAGCAAAGAAGGTAGTCTCCATTTAAAATGAGCAATTTGTGTTTCTCAAAAAGGGACCTAGAACAGTGGGACAAAGGAATACTTTAAACTCGCAGGAAATATAACCGCCAGCACCTTTTTTCCACAATGTGATGGGGGTTTTTCTGTGAGAATTAAGAGGAAATGTTTTTCTATTACAAATAAACCATGAATGTTTTCAGTTCTTTTAAATTAAATATAAGTATTTACCTTAAAGTATACTTCTCTTTTAGTATGCTAGTATTTTAGTCTTTAGATTAAATAAAATTTTTATCTTCACTGATTCATATAGTTCCATTGTTCATTAGTTTTTGATTTTAGAATATTGTATTTTGCATTAAAAGGAATAAAAAAAATCTTTTTATTTTCAAAATAAATCAGAGAACAGATGCACAAAAGTCGTTTCCTTTCTCAAGTAGTTGAAGAGTCAGAGCCCAGCAGAAACCAGAGTTTTACAGATCTGCTAGCGGAACTACGAGTGGCACAGGTGAGTTGCATAAGGATTTTAACTATTAGTGACAGAAGATTATGTATAAAAAAAAAATCACCGTGTATGTAAAAAATCTGTATTTATAACACATATATGAATAAGACCTATTTTTAAATTTTATACCATTTAAAAATTAAGGGGCTTGGGGGGTGTCACCGTGGTAGAGCATTTGTCTACCATGCATGAGGCCTGGGTGCAATCCCTAGCACAAGAAAAAAAGCACACAAAAACCACAAAAAAAAAAAAAAATTAAGAAATATTTGTATTGGGCATTATGGCCCACACCTGTAATCCCAGTACTTGGGAAGCAAACACAGGAGGATCACAGGTTCAAGGCCAGCCTATGCAACATAGTGAGACTCTCAGCAACCTAGTGAAACCCTGTTTCAGAAACAAAAAATAAAAAAGGCTGGGGTATAGGTCAGAATTAGAATGCCCCTGAGTTTATGAGTTTGTGTATGTTTCCAAAGACACATACACAAATAAATACCCAACATTAGCATTTTGTATGCATGTGACCTTAGAGTAAGCAATGTAATACTGATTTAGATGACATTCTCTTTAGAATCAAACCTTTCATCAAGTACTTATTACATGGAGCCATATCACAGGCATAACGTTTTTAGGACATGTATACCTTATTTCAAATAAATTCCTTATTAGAAAGCATATAGTATACAGCTAAAATATAAACAATTTGGAGGTAATCATTCACCTTAAAAATTAATTGGCTTTTTGCCTGTCTTCCAAAGTGAACAGTGTACTTCTAGAGAGCAGAGATTGTATCTTACAGATATTTATGTGCCAGATACCTAATATGAAGGTGAACTACAGTGCTTCTTCATAGGTTTTTTATTAAATTATAAAGAACATGGCCTAGAGTTTTTAAAGCAGTATTTATCAATGAGAAAAGCTTTGGAATTTTGGGCAAGTTAATTCTATATTTGGCAGATATATTCCATACCTTACATGATTTTTATATTCTTGTCCCCAGGAATTACCTGCTAATAGGTCTCAGTCATTGTAACAATCAAAACCACTTGGCCACATTTTCAAGCATCCCATGTGGAATAACTTCTCTCCACCCTTCCCATTAAGAGCCATAGTACTAAACTAAAAAGTCTTACAACCTATTAGAATGATTATGTAAATTAGAAAAATTTTAATTATATACCAGTTTTTAATAAGGAATTTACTGTGCAGTTAGGTTACATAGAAATATAAACATAACTATACTTTAATAGCTAGTGTTTAGCAGATATTTGTGGTATATAAAATGCAGCTTCAAATATGAATCCATGAAGGAATTTTCTTCAGTTGCATGTTTGTATGTATGTATAGGAAGATGCATAGGTAGGCAAATTGGTGGAAAGAATGAAAGAAAATAAATGATTGAATACATTTTCCCCTTTGTCAGTGGGCCTCAAAAATTAGTAAGTTAAAACAAACTAATTTCTCCACATTTTATGAAGGCTCGGAAGAACATACTGAGGCTTCAAGCCTAGTGTTAGCTTCATTTAAAAACTGTTGTCAGCCAGGCGTGGTGGCGCGCACTTGTAATCCCAGCATTCAGGAGGCTGAGACCCGAGGATCCGGGTTCGCAGCCAGCCTCAGCTACCTAGTGAGGCACTCCGCAACTTAGTGAGACTCGGTTTCAAAATAAAGAATAAAAAAAAAAAAAAAAATAGGGCTGGGGGTATAGCTCGAGGGTAGAATGCCCCTGAGTTCAATCCCCAGTACCACAAAAAAACCCCAAAAAACTGTTGTCGATAAACTTTTTTTTTTTTGGCGGTACTGGGAATTGAACTCAGGTTAATTCTACTTCCGAGTTAAGCCTCCAGCCCTATTTTTTATTCTTTATTTTTGAAACAAGGTCTCACTAAGTTGTGGAGTGTCTCACTAAGTAGCTGAGACTGGCTGCAAACCCACAATCCTCCTGTCTCAGCCTTTCAAGTACTGGGATTATGAGCATGTGCCACCACACCCGATATCAGTAAACTTTTTAAAGTTCTGTTTTGGACATATTTTTATGACAAATATAAAATGTCAAAACTTCCACTAAAAAACCACAAAAAAAATACTGGATAAAATATAATAGACATCTTGTAAGTGGATAGCCAAACTCTTAATAGAAAAGAACTATCAGAAATGGATCCACCATATGATCCAGCTATACCACTCCTAAGTATCTTGGTATCTTTCCAAAGGAACTGAAATCAGAATATTAATACATGCATATCCATGTTAATATCAGCACAATTCATAATAGCCAAATTATGGAACCAACCTTAGTGTCCATCAGTAGATGACTGGATTACAAAATTATGGGATATACACAGAATGGAATTCTACTCAGCAGTCAAGAAGAACAAAATAGTCATTTGCAGGAAAATGCCTGAACCTGGAGAACATTATGCTAAGTGAGGTTAGCCAGTCACAGAGAGTGAAGGGTCATATGTTTTTTTTTTTCTCATGCAGAAGCAAGGGAATAATTGGCATATGAGAGGGACTTTAGATATTGGAGGAGAAACTCCAGGGGAATGAGGGCTGTGGTGGGGGAAGGGAGAACTGACAAAGGAGACATTTCCATTGGTGCTATGTACTTATATGAGAATAACAGCACCAATCTCAGCATCTTGTGTGTGTATGGGGGCGGGAGCTGGGGAAAAATTCATCAGGTGCTATGTGCATGTGTGTCACTATCACCATCAACTACACTATGATGTGAGACTGTAATGCACCAATAAAATACTTAAAAGAAATGTCTGGGGCCAAGAAATAAAGACCACCATTTCAGTAATCACAAAGCCTGACAGCAAAGTGTTGTCAACCTAGATTACATAACTAAGTTTATTTGAGATTTGCAGAACATTGCAGTGGAAATGCATTTGCTGTAGTAAAGAATGCATATTCAAAGAGGTTGAAGCAAGGGGAAATTTTTATTGATTGGTTGAGATACCATGAGTTGAACCCAGGAAAGGGAAAATTTTTTAATTTAGAAATGGCTGAGGGTGAAAGAAGCAGGCTAATTAGGGGGTTATTGCAGCAATCCAGGCAAGAGAATTAGTGAGCACCAATATGGTTAGTAAATAGAAGAGGTTAGAACTCTAGATTGTGAGATCTTTAATGCTGTGCTGAGTTGATTTGAACCAATTCTAAAAGGCTTTGGGGAACTACTGGGGTGGGGCAGGTGGTAGGAATAAAATCATACCTAAAATTTAGGAAAATATTTCAAAATTGATGGATTGAGTGAAGAAGAAACGATACTACAGTCTATTTTGTTTGAAAGTAACTTGCTTTTTTATTTCTTTAAATATCAAGAAAGAAAAAAACAGTTTATTGGAAGACATCAAAAGATTGAAGCAAGACAAACAAGCTCTTGAAGTAGACTTGGAAAAAATGAAGAAAGAGAGGGACCAAGCCAAAGATCAGATTGCATATGCCACTGGTATAACCCTGAGCTAAAACAATTTACATTTATACTCATAACTGTTCTAATCTTGAACTTAAGTATTAGAAATTAAATGGTATAATCAAAATGCTATTCCTTGAAGTATACGGTAATCCTAGAAACATTTTTTAATTAGTTATTAAAAGGCGTGCACATTTGATTGGTTTTAAGAGGAATGATTGCAAGATCAAAGAAAATCAAGGATTATTTTGAATTCATGGCATTTTATGGTTAGTTGTTTACATGTTTGTTACCCCAGCTAGACTGAACTTCCTAAGGGTAAGGTATGTTTTTTTGTCCCTGGTTCTGAAACATTGTATGCCCTTAAGTATTTGTCAAATTAATACATAACACTGCACTGTGTTTTAGATAGTGCTGTGGTCTCTACCAGCAGTAAATTAAGAATGCAAAGCATTTAGCTGTGCATGGTGGCACATGCTTGTAATCCCAGTACTTGGGAAGCTAAGACAGGAGGATCACAGGTTCACAGCCAGCGTCAGCCACTTAGTAAGACCCTATTTCAAAATAAAAAATAGGGCTGGAGGTGTAGCTCAGAGGTAGAATGCCCCTGGATTCAATCTCCAGTACCACAAAAAAAAAAAAAAAAAAAAAAAAGATTCAAAGAAATTTTAAGAAAACAATTACAAATAAATATGAGAGGAGATGGGGTGCTATATAAGAGTTTCAAGCAAGTTTGGCATTTGATCTGGGCCTTGACAGATAGTAAGATCGGAAAGTAAGGGAATGGAGAGAGGCAGCTCAAATGTGTCCCATAGGCACACTGTTGAGTGTACCTGTGATTGGCACTTAGGATGACAGAACACAGGACTAGAGAGACCAGACGAGCCCTTGTTTACCAAAGTAAGGATCTTTACAGTGTCATTGACCTCAGTGTAAAATATGCACAAGAAATCTATTTTTACCTATTTGTAAAAAAAATTACATTTGTTTTCCTCATTTGTAAACTAGAACTATAGTTTTTTTATTTAAAAAAAACGATTTTTAAGAAGTTTAGAAACCTTTTCCATATGTTTGTTGTGGTATATAAAACAATACATGGTAAATATTCATGAATGTTTGCCAGTGTTCTTTTTTAGTACAATCGTTGATATTTCTCTCTCTCTCTCTCTTTTTTTTTTTTATCTCTTGAGTGCAACCTTTATTTTTCCATGGAAATAACTTCACTTTATAATGAAAATGGAGAAACAATTGATTTTTCAAAAATATCTAGACAGCCAAATTTGCTGTGAGGTTGAGGGTTTGGATTTTGAACATAACATCTTGTCTATTACTAATAAACTAGGTACTGTGTCAGATACATCAGTTATTTTATGCCTCTTATTTCCTCATAATTCATTCATTAGGTAGTCATTGGTTTTCATTCAAAATCTTGTAATTTCATTTATTTCCATATTTTGAAAAAGTACAAATCAAGGTATTGAGTTACTTTCTCTTATAGGGGAAAAATTATATGAAATAAAAATTTTAGAAGAAACACATAAACAAGAAATTAGTCGTCTGCAAAAAAGGTTACAATGGTATGCTGAAAATCAGGAACTTCTTGATAAAGATGCGGTTCGGCTTAAAGAAGCAAATGAAGAAATCGAGAAGCTGAAACTTGAGGTAATAGATTATTTGGGAAAGTGTTTCTATAGATGAACCCTGTTGTCCTCATTATCAGTTCTACATACTCTTGTGTCATTGCACCAGTAATGTGAAGTCTGTCCCTTTAAATACAAATAGGTCGTTTTGTTTTAGATATATGGTCTGTTTTAGATTAGACTGAGAAGGAATGCAAGCATTTCATCATAGCATGTCAGGTCTCATGTTGTCTGAACTCTACCTTCCTCTTCAGCCTCGTCTGGTACCACACTTGCCCAAGTCACTCCTCCAGCCACACCAGAGTTCTTCTGATTGTTGGTCCACTTGCTAACTTGGCCTGGAGTACTCTGCCCTTGATTCTTCCCCTGGCCACTCCTTGTTCAAGTCTGCTCAAATCTCTACCCCCCAGAAAGACCATTCCTGACTCTCTCATGTAACGTAGCTGCCAGCGGCTCTTTGTTCCTGTTTTCACTGTGTTCTTCATAGCACTTGTCACTCTAAAGTAATTTTACTAATTGATCTACTTCATTTATTAGCTTATCAAGTTTCTTCCTCCCCTAAAGCATGCACACCATGAGAGCAGAGAGCCAGTTTGTTTTGCTTGCCCTCCTTATCTCCAGCAGTCCTGTAGGAAGTGCCTGGAACTGGGGAGGAACTCAGTCAGTGTATGCTCAGACTAACATTGTGCTTACCCCTGGTGCTTTCCTGTTATGTTTTTTCTTTTTTTTTTTTTTTTTTTTTTTGCAGCACTGGGGATTGAACTCAGGGGCATTCTACCTCTGAGTTACACCCCCAGCCCTATTTTTTATTCTTTATTTTGAAACCGGGTCTCACTAAGTTGCAGAGTGCCTCACTAGGTAGCTGAGGCTGGCCGCGAACCCGGATCCTCCGGTCTCAGCCTCCCGAATGCTGGGATTACAAGCGTGCGCCACCACGCCCGGCTTCCTGTTATGTTTTTAAATATGCTTTTTAACATGTTCTTTCTTTATTGACAGATTGAGAAACTGAAAGCTGAATCTGGGAATCTACCTACTCAACAGAAGTTACGTTCAAAAGATAGAGCAGTCGATGCCAAAAAAATTCAGGATCTGGAACGACAAGTATGTGCTAAGGATAAATTTTTATTAGGGTTTATTTTTTTATGTATAGTATATTTTTGTTTCAGGAATTCACACAAGATGTAGTTAACCTGGAAATTATTTTAAAGTAACATTAATTTAAAAGTATGATTTTATATAACATATAGCTTCTTTTGTTTGTGACTCTGGGGATTGAACCCAGAGGCATTCTACCTCTGAGCTACACCCCCAGCCCTATTTTATTTTTATTTGGAAACAGGGTCTCACTAGGTTTATGAGAGTCTCACTACTTGCTGAGACTGTCCTTGAACCTGTGATCCTCCTGTCTCAACCTACCATGCCTAACTTAATCTGTAGGTTTAAAAGAAATAGGCTAATGTGCCTCAGGTATAAGATGATAAACCTATTGATTAAAGGTCATTTTGGTCCCAGTGCTGTTAGACATCTGGGAAAAAGGAAGCAGAATTTTGATGCTCTGGTTATAGAGTTTGACACCCTTTCTCCTAAGCCAGCACAGTGGTACACACCTGTCATCTCAATTATCAGGAGGATAGGACCAGGAGGATTGCTGAAACCCAGGAGTTTGGGGCAACCTGGGAAATGAAACAACCATCTCTTATTATTAACAAAAACAAAAAACTGAGTTCTTTTCCTGACCAAAAACAAGTGAGATCTGAAGAGTGTTAAGAAGAAAGGTCCTTGAGTTGGGGACATCAAATGCTTGGGAAATGTTACAAAATACCCTGTAAATAGAAATTGTAGCCTCCCAAATAGCTGACCATTATCTTGCACTCTTGCTCACTGTGTAGTCTTTGAGATACTCATTTTATGATCATTGTGAGTAGGAGACCTTCATTAAAATCATTGAGTGAAGCTTATTAGAATAAAGATGCTACCAGTCATGGTGGCCTATGCCTGTAGTTCCACCTACTTGGGAGGCTCAGGTAGGAATATCACTTGAGACCGAGACCAGGAGTCAAGACCAGCCTGGGCAACACAGTGAGACCCTGTCTCAAAAGAAAAAGGAAAAAAACAAAAGGAAAGATGTTTTCATTAATTTGGGGGGAGGTAGAATTATGATTATTTTTCCCATTTATTTTTAAAATATTCTGTAATATAAACTTTATATTCATAACTAAATATTAAAACTAAATAAGAATTTCTAGGCTTTGTGAATGGACATGCTTCTGTAGTCAAGTGATACTTGACTACATGTGATACTTTAACACATGGCTATTATTCCATCACAAATCCAAAACTGTGAGGTCATCACTGGGATGAATAGTTTTTATGAGAAGGAGGAAAATGAAGCAAAAAATTAACTTCATTAGTTTTACAGGATTTTTTCTCATGATAAAAGGTATGACTTAATAGTTTGATTCAAGGACCAAGAAAAGAATGGATAAAGATGGACTGAAGAGCTAGAAATATTCTAAAATGAATGTAGTCCAAGATTTTGCTTAGATTGTCTTCAGTGCTTATAGAAGAAACCATTCAGAATTGTGAGAGAAAAAAGACCAAAGTTCCACTAGAGAACTTTTTTTAAAAAAGAAATATAGAACTGAATTTAAGAAAGTAAAGAAATAAAACATATTCAGACCAAAATTAAGACTTCAAATAGTAATTCATATTGACCCAAAATATTTTATAAAAATAACCTTTCAGTAACACTTTTATTAAACATTTGCCAATTTATCATTTTAGATTATATCTGCATATTCATCATTTAATAGTATAGGTGGATTGCTGCATGTACATTTCAGATCTGATTTATTTTGTTTCCATGAGCATCTCTATCCTAATGCTTACAGATCTGAATATATTTTATAGTCAAGGTATATTCCTTTTTCTAGGTAGAAAATAAGTAAAACAAAGGCTAATTAGATGCATTTTATAAAGAAAATTTCAAATTCTATGCATTTGTTGATGCTTTTAGTTAATGGAATAGTTTTTCAGGGAGAGTTTTTTTTTTTGTTTTTGTTTTTGTTTCTGAGGTACTGGGGATTGAACTCAGGGGCATTCTACCCCCAGCCCAAGCTACACCCCCAGCCCTATTTTTTATTCTTTATTTTGAAACAGGGTCTCACTAAGTTGCAGAGTGCCTCACTAAGTAGCTGAGGCTGCCTGCGAACCCAGATCCCCCGATCTTAGCCTCCCAAATGCTGGGATTACAAGTGTGCGCCACCATGCCCGGCTGTTTTTTTTTTTTTTTTTCAATTGACTTTGTATCCCAGTCATACTGGTATCATTGGCCAAAGAATAATTCTTTAAGGCAAAATTAAAGATACAAATAAAATTTAATATTTTACCCAAAATGTACGTGTGTGTGTGTGTGTGTGTGTGTGTGTGTGTGTGTGTATGTGGTGTATGTGTGTGTGTTACTAGGGATTGAACCCAGGGGCATTCTACCTCCAAGCTATACCCCCAGCCCTATTTTATTCCATATTTTGAAACAGGGTCTCACTTAAGTTGCGGAGGGCCTCACAAGTTGCTGAGACTGGTCACAAACCTGTGATCCTCCTGTCTCAACCTCCCAAGTACTGGGATTGCAAGCATGGCCACCATGCCCTGCTTGTAATGTATATTTCAAGGTATCAAAATTAAATTGACTTTTTGGAGGGGTGATGCTAGGATCAAACCTGGGGCCTTGGGCGTGTTAGGCAAGTGCTCTACCACTGAGGTGTGCTCCCAGCCCCCTTAAATGTTTAAATGAATACATTAATTATAAATATGTTAAAATAAATTCATTTTTAAAACTAGATTTTTTTTTTTTTTTTTTTTTTTTTTTGCAGTACTGGGGATTGAACTCCAGGGGCATTCTATCTCCGAGCTACACCCCCAGCCCTATTTTTTATTCTTTATTTGGAAACAGGGTCTCACTAAGTTGCGGAGGGCCTCACTAGGTAGCTGAGGCTGGCCACGAACCCGGATCCTCGGGTCTCAGCCTCCCAAATGCTGGGATTACAAGCGTGCGCCACCACGCCCAGCTTAAAACTAGATTTTTTATATATGTGGTATGTATTATATGCATATGCACATATACTTCCACATGTTTATAACTCACTCAACTGAATTTTTATGTTATTTGTGTGTGTGTGTTACTGAGGATTGAACCCAGGGGCATTCTACATCTGAGCTATACCTCCAGCCATTTTTTAATTTTTGTTTTGAAACAGGTCTCACTAGGTTGCTCAAAGTCTCAATTGCTAAGGTTGGTCTTTAACCTGCTATCCTCCCATCCCAGCTTCCCAAGTCCTGGGACTACAGGCATGCACCACCATGCCTGGCACTCAACTAAATTTTTACTATTTTTAAAATTTTTTACAGATGAGATATATATTATTAATATTTGTACTCAGCAAAACTTGGGAGGCTGAGACAGGAGGATCATAAGCTCAAGATCAGCTTCAGTAACTTAATGAGACTTTGTTTCAAAATAAATATAAAAAGGGACGGGGATGTATCTTGGAAGTAGAATGCCCCTGGAATTTAGACATGACTGATGTAGCATAATCTAAGTTTATGCATTAAACTGCTTCATTTTTATGTATATTTATGAACTTACATATGTTCAAAAATATTTTAATAGGTTAAAGAAATGGAAGGAATTCTGAAGAGAAGATACCCTAATTCTTTACCTGCTTTAATATTGGCTGCATCAGCAGCTGGTGATACAGTAGATAGAAATACAGTAGAATTTATGGAAAATAGGATAAAAAAGCTAGAAGCTGATCTGGAGGGCAAAGATGAAGAAGCAAAGAAAAGCCTTCGTACCATGGAACAACAGTTTCAGAAAATGAAGGTAAGTGCAAGGTAGCCATGGAGATGGAGCTCAGAGGTGGACCATGGGGACAGAGCCTTCCCATATCTCATCTTATCAGAGTTCTAAATAGCATTGCCCACAGAACCTTTGCCACAGGTGTCAAAGGTGCGAAAGAAATCTTGATCCATCTTATATGTGGTCCTCTTTCAGCAACTTGTTTTTATTTCAGACATAAAAGAATCAAGCACAGGAAAATTTTTGCATCACTTCTCTAGCACTAGAATTAGTGGAAATTAAGTAAGGAAAAGGCAGAGTGAAACATCCCTAAAATACATATTCATATAAAATGAAAAAAGAAATTGCTATTGTTGAAAATACATTTCACTGAAATATATCTAGATATGGGTGGAATAAGACAGAAATATGCATTTTGGGGGGATGGGGCATGAGGCAGGGATCCAGGGGAGCATCTCCCAGAAATGTCTTACTTTCTGAGTTTTCCACTCCCTTGTGAAACAGGAATGGATCAAAATATAAGTGCCAGAAACAGACCAAGGATGAAACGGGCTATGGTATTTAATTTCATTTAAATATCTGTTAAGCACATGGTTCTTGTCAGGAATCCATGCTGGATTTTCACAAACATCTCCATTCACCTTATAATCCTTACAATCATTGCTACCCTGTATCATAGGTAACAGGAACTGAGAGCATCTTGCCCTAGATTCCACCACTGGTGGGTGTAGAGTAAGGCCTCAAACCGAAATCCTACACACTGCTTCCAGGAAGCTGATGTCATTTCCCACAGATTTCTGTCCTGAGAGAAGCCACAAATGAAAGAACATTAGATTCCAAAATCAATAAAAGGTTAAAAACCTGGAAATAGAGTGGCTTGGAAATTGAGGTTACATCAGACAGGTTGAGTTTCTCTGTTCCACTCTTCTTTCTCAATCCTTCAGTTCCTGCCTGGTTCACTTTCTAGAGGCTCTCAGTTATGAACTCCAACCCCATCATTCATATATCATTCATATATCTAACCACCCTAACATTTCCCTTTTTACAGTCCCTCTCCTATCCTTCTTCTGCCCCTGATCACTACCTGTTGCTTCCTCCTTTCCTTTCTGGTTCTTAGTCTATGCCAAGCATTCAGTTACCTTTGTGTATATCCTCTTCCTACTTCAAAAATGTCCTTTCTTCCTCTCTCCCCCAAATTTACACTCATCCCTCAAGGTCAAACTTAAATGTGCGCTCTTTGCATTCTTCCCCCTTCCTCAAGCCTCTGGACACTCAAGACTGCCCCCTCTACCCTCTCACCATATTCATAGGCCCATTACAGCAATTTCCTTAGGACATTGTAACTGTTGCTGTATAGCTGTCCTCACCAGGCTGTCAACTATTTGAAAGTAAAAAATTAATCTCTTCTTAACTCTAAAATCTGCCTAGTGCCTGGCATGAAGTTGTAGTTCAATAAATAGTCATAAAATGAATGAGCAAACACTATTGGTTTCTCCTTCCGTAGAGCATATACTGTTTAGTGCATATACTGTTTATTTTGTTTGTATATTAAAGCTGTGGTATACAAATCTAACTCTTTTACTCCCTATGAGATTGATAAATTGATATTAGAAGATTGAATATGTGCTATTTCTCAAAAACTTCAGTAACCCCAGTTGCTTTACCTATTTATCTTCAAAGAGTATGTTTGACAATTTGCATGGAGAAGAGTACATAAGAGGTTAACATTAACCTATTCATATTAATTTAGTAGTAGTAAAAATTTATTAATAATGAGCTAATATATTATTAATATTGGCTTAAGAAGCTTTAAATTTATTTTTAAAATTTAAAAGAAATGTGTCAGTGTATACATTACCTATATAATTTAATATTTATGAAGCAAGATATTAATTATGAAAGTATATAATATATATCAAGAATATATATTGTAAGCCAGAAGTGGTGGTACATACCTGTAATCCCAGTATCTGTGGGGGCTGAGACAGGAAGATCACAGGTGCAAGGTCAGCCTGAGCAACTTAGCAAGTATTTGGTTCAAAATAAAAAAATAAAATAGGGCTGAGGGTATAGCTTAGAGGTAAAGCACCCCTGGGTTCAATCCTCAGTATCGTGCGCGTGCGTGTGTGCGCATACACACACACACACATAAAAATATATAATGTTACATCCTCCAAAGAGTAGGATTTCAATGCATTTGACTCATTGATAAAGTAAGTTGGAGATAATAGACTATATAATGAGTGTCTGAATAAAGAACTGAGGTAGGACCAGGTAGATTGCAGGGCTTCAGAAACTAATGAAATGTTCAGCAGGTGTGTGATGTTACATGGATTCTTTCCTCAGATTCAGTATGAACAAAGACTAGAGGAACAGGAGCAGCTACTTTCATGCAGATTGAAGGAAGCATCTCAGAACCAACGTGACAACTCCTCCAGAGTTAAAGCGTTAGAGACAGAACTCGAGGACATTAAGGAAGCCCATCAAATCACTGTGAGAAGCCTGGAAGCAGAAATCAATGTTCTTAAACATCAGAATGCTGAATTAGAGCTCAAGAAAAATGACAAAGATGATAAGGATTTCCAATCTATAGAGTTCCAGGTGGAACAAGCTCATGCTAAAGCTAAACTAGTGAGACTCAATGAAGAACTGGCTGCAAAAGGAAGAGAAATACAAGATCTTTCAAAAACTGTTGAGAGGCTTCAGAAGGAGAGAAGAATGATGCTGTCTCATCAGAACTCGAAGGGCAGAGAGGAAATGAATGCCAAAAGGGTGAAGAAAGATGGTTTGCACCCTAGTAAAGGGAATGCAGACATCTTCCCTAGAACCCTGGATACGAAGCTGTACGAACCACATACTTTCACAGATTCCCATATTTCAGAGGTTTTGCAGGAAAACTGCAGATTGAAAAATGAGCTAGAGGGATTAATTTTGGAGAGAGATAAGCTGAAGATGGAATCTGAAGCAGCAGTGAACCAATTAGAAAACTCTGTGAAAAGGTAAAATGTAAAATTATTTATAAATACATGAGAGTATAGAGCTTTTTAAAAAATTGTTAGACGTATTTTCTCTAGATAATGTTTGACCCTGTATCAAATTTATAACTCCAAGAAATTGTATTACTTGCCTGAGCATAGATTTGTTTTAGGTTCTACACCATACCTTGAAATAAGGAGGCCCAGATTCTGATGAACAGAAAGCTCCGTGTCAACCTCAACCATGCTTTTGGACCGACCACTCTTGTCTTTTTACATATACTCAAATGATATTAATAAGCTGGGCCCTGCTTGCTAAGGAATTATCATTTATGATTGCCATAGGCAGATTGCTGTCAGAAAATAGTTATTAAAATTATTAGTTGACAGCCGGGTGTGGTGGGGCATGCTTGTAATCCCAGTACTTGGGAGGCTGAGACTGAAGGATCCAGGTTCAAGGCCAGCTTCAGCTACTTAGTGAGGCACTACGAAACTTAGTGAGACCCTGTTTCAAAATAAAGAATAAAAAATAGGACTGGGGGTGTAGCTCGGAGATAGAATGCCCCTGAGTTCAATCCCCAATACCACAAAAAGAAAAAAAAATTATTAGTTTACAGTGTAAGAAGAAAAGCTTGTTTTCAAAGTAATTATTCAAACTGTCACTGTGAACCATGTAAACATGAGAAGCTTTTATACTCATCCCTTTCCTTCATCTGCTATCCATGTTCTTGGTCCTCTGAGCATCGTGACATCTTCAGATGTTTCCCCTATCAAACCAAGTTCTAGTCCTCTAGTCCTCTTTATTTCAGTGCCAGTTTTCCACAACTAGTCTCTTTTTTCATTTCCAACTCACCATTAAATGTGGCTCTTATCACCTTCACTCTTTTCTTCCTTTTCTCTCAGTATAATCTTTCCTAGTCCACTGTCATTCTCTTCATCCTCATTTTCCTTGACAATGTTAACTACACAGCCTTTCCTGAAATGGTTTCCTCCCTTAACTTCCATGACTTGGTAGCTCTTAAACTCTTTTTCATTTTCTTTTTCTGACTTCTGACTCCACTTCCTTTCCCTCCCCCCAAATCTGGTTTTCTACTCAAAAGTTCAGTTCTTGGCTTTGTTTTCTATTCTTTCTCAAAACATTGCTAAACTTATTATGACTTCATAACTCCTAGATTTCCTTTATGATTCATAACTCCTAGATTTCCTTTTGAAGTCTTGTTCTTAGATAGTAAACCTACAACTGTTTGTTGGATTGCTTCTTTTAGGATCAACAATACCTCGTTTCCCCTTTTTTACCCTTCAACCACTTCCCCCTCCAAAGTTCCCCATCCCTCTCTATAACCATATTAAATCCAATTGCCTGACCCTGTTTTACCTCCTTTATTCCTTTGGTTCATGGTCCATAGAGTGTGTTCTTATAAATATTCATCATTTTTGCCTTCTTCCATACAATAGTAAATCAGTGCAGCCTACTTAGTTTACTAGTTTTCACCTTGACTTTTTTTTCTGCCTCCCCTTGTCATCTTGCTTAAAACCATTAATATCCTTTACATACTCCCATATCCAAGTCACTATGCCCTCTAATGACTCCCCTTAAATATAAAGATCAAATTTCTCTGTCTGACATCTCAAGTCTTATCACCATTTTAATACTGCTCTGCATGCCTAACCTGCCACATTTCTTCATGCCTTTTGCTCATTTGTGTTTCTAGTCCTCCTCCACAAAACATTTCTTGGAGCTTCTCAGAAAATTGTCTGTCCCACCCCCAACTCCTACACAACTGATAATAATACGTGTCAAGAAAACATTAGTCATACCCATCCTTGTAGCTCCTTGAGAATGGATTCAAGATTATGCTTCTTTTGCATCCCCACAGCAACCTAGTAGAGGTGCAGAATGAGCATGATCTTAAAATTCTGGCTCTTTTATAAATTTTCCTATATATAATTTAAAACTTTCTAGTATTATCTTTTCCAGTTTTTAGGCTGTTTTTTTGTTTTTGTTTTTGTTTTTTTACCATACTTTAGATATATCATGAGTGTTTTAGAGTTTTATACTTTTCCTAGAACCTTAACCATACTGTTTCCAGGAAAAATACTCATATCATAAAATAAGCAGTGATAAATTCATAGTTTATAAATTGTCATATTAGATGTATCAACAATGATTCATAACTTTACCATTTAAACTGGCTCTGAATTCATAAATTTTGATACAGAGACAAAAAATAGTCTCACATTTATGGTCAAAATTAATTAAATATAGATTATCCTTGTGTCTTGAAAATTACCATAAAGATCATTTTATTCTCACAACACGCAGCTAGCCCTGGGGTCATGTTCATGGACCAAAAACTGGTGAATTCTTCCTAGACACAAAGTATTGGAGATTTTAAAGGGACAGTTGTGATTATCCAAAGAAGAATCTAAGCTAGAAATCTGAGTTTGCCTTAAAAAATAAAATGCCAAGTACTTTGCTTTATATTCAAGAAGATATTTTGAACCTTACATTCCAAGAATGTAGCCCCAGTTTGGGGATAGAGTAAAAGGCCCAGACTTTGAAGTTGAACTTGCTGTACTTGAATCCTGGTTCAGCAGTTTATCTAGATATATTATTTTTCCCAAGCTCAAGTTAGCCCTTATAAAATCTGGTAAATAATAATGAATTCACAGAGTGTCTATAAGAACTCAAGGTAATAATGTATAAAGCAGCTAGTTAATATTAGTTTCTCTGACCCTTTGCTCTTTAATTTCCAGATGTCTTACACTATTTTTGTGCTAACTGTGAATTAAAGATTGAAGAGCCACTTTTATGTGTGATTTTCTTTCATTTGCTCTATAGGGTCAAGGAGAACACTGCAGCACACGTTGCATCCCTCAAAGCATCTCATCAGAGGGAAATAGAGAAACTCCTTTGCCAGAATGCAGTAGAAAATTCTTCTTCCAAAGTAGCAGAACTGAATCGTAAAATAGCAGCTCAAGAGGTAGATGACAAGTGTCTTCATCTTTCTTTGACTTTAATATGATATTTTTAAGATAGTCAACAGAACATTATTTAATTAAAAAATATTTTAAGTTGATGATAGAAATAGCAAATTATTATCAGTTTGATTTTTTTTATATAAAAGAAGATACCATTGCCACTTATTTAACCTTTCTATTTCAAAATTATACCCTGTAAGTGTTTTTATAGTTTTGTCCCTACATTTCTTAAATCTTTCTTTAAATAGGTTGGAACAGATGGTTGAGGTATATGTCTAATGTAATTAGAATCTCAGTACTTGAACTTAAATGTTGAACCACCTCCCTCTGCCCCAAGTCACAATTGACGAGTAATTGTTCTCCAGCATTCTTCTTGCCCACTGCCTTCCATTCTTTGAACAAATAATGATTAAAGTCTGTAGACAGTTGGGTACTGGGAATAAAATAATGAACAGAGAAATGAACACAGCTCTAGCCATTATGAAGCAGAGTTATTTAAGTGCTATTATGGAGAATGTTGACAACTTACCAGCTTTTATTGAAGAAATATGTCTTCCTTCTTAGATGATAGGTGTATCTACTTAGAATGTCTGAAAATATCTACTTGTAGGCCATCTTTTGTGATGTTAGTAGGTTGAAAAAAGCATTAAAATAGAACTTTTATTTGTAATGTATAAATGATGTATCCACAAAAGAAAATTGAAAAATGTTGGCAATTGGTAAATTAAGTTGAAGAATATATGAATGTTCATTTTGCTCTTTATCCTTTCCATAGGTTTGAAATTTTAATAAGTTTGACAAAAAACAAAACCCTCAATTGGGATGTTTAAATATGGACTATTAAGTACTAAGAAATAGTGAATTCTCTTCAGCCATTTTCCACTTCCAGATACACACTATGCCAGACCTTGTCTCTAGAACCTACCCTTTTATTATAATGGCCTTCTCTTAAACTGTACATCCAATTCCCTAAATAAACCTTTTATGTTCCCCTAAGGAAAAAAAAATAGTGGATTTTCTTAATTATAAAAAGGTTGATTATTGAGAGATGCTTGTTGAAATAGTTTGAGGGTAAGATATAATGAAGTCTGCAACTTGATTTCAAATGGCTCAGAAACAGAACTGTTCTAATAATTTAGTGAAAAATATTCAGAGTGTTTTTCAAAAGTAACGGTCTGTACAGCTTTGCAGATAACCTCACTAGCTTTCCTCCCCCAAAAGGTAGGTGTCAGAGGGTAAGTGTAAGCATTATGTCAAGTAATTTTATAGTAAGGAATAATCTGAGAAATGAAAAGAGGAGTGTCATAATATCATAGTGCCACAAATGTTATTCCCCCAGAGTTATGTAAAATTGTGAGTTTAATAAAGAGATTATATTGACTTTCATTTAAGTAATAAGAGTACAGCAGTAGATAAGGTTTTTTTTTTACATATTCTCAGTTTCTTGATGGAAATATCTGTTCATGTTTCAGTTTCTCTGTCTAAAAGATGGGACTGACATTTATTTCAAAGCTATAAGGCTTGCATTATCATCATTTAGTTAATAGCTCTTTAGTAAAAAAAACTGTCATCCTACTTAATCAAAAAAGCATGAAGCTATTACTCACTTTCCTCCAAATACTTAGTTTATAGAAGTTTACTTTTAAACATTTTTTTTTCAGTCATAAGTTGGTTTTCTTGTATTTTTCATGGTGTTTAAGAGAGCACTTTATTAACTCAGTACGTCTAACAATTTCATAGGTACTTATAAAACATTTCCAAAGTCAAATTAATGAGCTGCAGGATAAACAAGAAACTCTTACAGTTTCTCAAGTTCGTGAAGAAATCCTACAGAAAGAGGTAAGAACCAAAATATTGGGCTAAAATAAATTTCTCTTAGGCATTTCAATCATCATTCATATTTCTGTATAAATATTTTAGCTTCAGTATCCATATAGTCATAGCCTGAAAGTATCTTTCACCTTTCATGAAAATGTTAGTAACTGGCGTATGTACAGCCCGCTTTCCCCAGATGAGGCTCATACATTGGCATTAAGTTGTTTATGTGTTTGTATTTGTTGTTGAGGCTTTTTGGCAATGAGGAAACTGGATAGGAGATTTTTTTTTTTTTTTTTAAGGAGGTAAAATTGGATAATCAGAGACATTTCTGTGTTAGGGAAGAAAAATGATTTTTTTCTTCACTCCTCATGAGTTCTTAGTTGGGACAAACCCTGTAACAAAAGATAGACTAATACAACTAATAATTTAAAAAAGAGATTAATGTTATTAACATGGGCAGCACACAATGCAGGAGAAATCTCACTGCAAATAACTCAAAGCATGGCCAGGCGTGGTGGCGCACACTTGTGATCCCAGTACTTGGGAGGCTGAGACAGGAAGGTCGGAGTTCACAGCCAGCCTCAGCTGCTTAGTGAGGCCCTCTGCAACTTATTGAGACCCTGTTTCAAAATGAAAAATAGGGCTGGGTGTGTAGCTCAGAGGTAGAATCCCTGAGTTCCATCCCCAGTACTGCAAAAATAAAAATAAAGTAACTCAAAGCAGTGGTTTAGAACTCACCACATTGGTAGGTTTGGAGAAATTTAGGATGGAGGTTGCAACATCAAAGATTGGCAAAGGGAGAGAAAAACATGGATTGAGACAAGCAGAAAGGAACAAATTGAGGGACAGTACTCCTATCTTACTAAATCAGTGTCTTAGACCTGAAAATAGGTTCGTTCAGTTGAACAGTTGTGTCTCATTTCATGAGATGACTCCCATCAAAGTTTGGCCTCTATACTGACTTTACTAAGAAGCGTTTCTGCAGGAACAGAAGAAAAAACAAAGACTAGCCTGAGCACTCCTTTGTGTCTTCTTTTAAATTTTATCTTCCCATGGATACCAATAGGATGTTTATTTATGATGGGAGCTCTCTAAAAGTAATTTTTTTTTTTTACATATTAAAGCTCATGTCTTTAAAGGTATATTCATTTTAATGCCACTCTGCACAAATAAGTTTTTATGGCTTAAAAGTATTTTGTAGCTTTACCATAGATGCTATAGACTTTCTCAGAAAAGCTACAAAAGACACAGCCTGCCTTGAGATCAAAACTTTCTCCCCAAAACAGCTAAGAAAGCAAAGACCTGTTGCAATACAGACAGAAGTGTTGATAAAAATGTTGTTTTGAGTCTCCCACAGAATGCAGAATACTGTAGTCACAAACCTACTAATCTTTGACACTGGGCAGATACTCCTGGGGTGGAATTTTGCCAGCACTAACCAAGCAACAAAGGTTGAGAAACCAAAGACCTCATAGATTGGAACCCTTTAGTAAAGCAGGCTCCCTGAGAGCTCACAGAGAGAATGCTGTGTATCACTTGTATCTCAATCCCACCCTATTCAGTTGACTGACTGATACAAGCCAACATTGCACCCCCTAACTGGCAGAGACCAGGCGAATATTCTCACTGGGCACAAAAACCAAGCTCTCAAAACAAGAGAAAAGAAGAAACTCATCCATTGTTTTTTCTTTTGGGAAGCCCTCAGTAAAGTCTGTCTAAACTGGAAACTCAGCACTCTTTGGTCCTATCTTGAACGATAGGTTCCTTCTGTGTTCTACTCTATGATTCTCCTCTTTGTGGAAAACAATGCAAAAGACAACAGAAAACAATGACCACCTCCAGAAGGCTAATGATTAATAACCAATAGCCTCCCAAAACCATTCCACAAGAGACAAAATCAAAGAACTAATTCTTCTCCCTCAATAGAAAAGCATGTTCACCTATCTTTAGTGACATCTGGATGATAAAATAATAAACTGGATAACAAACTCATTAAGGAATATATGCTTTCATACTTTTATTGGTGTTTTTTTCTGTTCCTGTTGAACATGGATTTATTATTCAGTATATTTTTTCTATACTAATATATGAATTAGTATTAGAGGATATAAAGTCATCTGTAATCCTACCACCCAGAAGTATATTTCTATACATTATTTATTTATGCATACATAGAGAAGTGCAAATGCATATGATTGTGTTGATGCATATGTTTTTTGTTTTGTTTTGTTTTGTTGCAGTACTGGGGATTGAACTCAGGGGCATTCTACCTCCAAACTATACCCCCAGCCCTATTTTTTATTCTTTATTTTGAAACAGGGTCTTACTAAGTTGCGGAGTGCCTCACTAGGTAGCTGAGGCTGGCCATGAACCTGGATCCTCCGGTCTCGGCCTCCCAAATGCTGGGATTACAAGCATGCGCCACCACGCCCGGCTGATGCATATGGTTTTTAAAGCCTTTTTTAACCCAACAGTGTATCTAAACATCTTTTCATGTCAATACTATATATTGTCATTAGTACTTTTCTTACACTATTTTATAATGAAAGTTATAATAATAGTAATAAATATTTATTATTTGGTTTGTGCTATTGACAATGCTAAGTACTTTACAGGCATTACTTTAACTAATTCTCAATACAATCCAGAAGGGTAGATAGTATTATTACCATTTTATAGGTGAAAAAATTGATGCTAAGAAAATGAAATAACTTGCTCAAGGTTACCAACCAGCATACATAAAGAAGTACCAACACTGCAACCAAAGTATTAGCATAGTTCTAGGTCTAGAAATACTGAAAAAAAAGTACACAAAAATCCTTATTCTTATGTAGCTAACACTTAAGGAACCAATAATAAATGTTAGATTTATTATGCAAAATTAAATGAGATATCTGTAAAGTGCTTTAGCATAGTGCCCAGCACTGATTCCCTAGGTCTTGTCCATTAAGACTTGACTCAGCAACAGCTGCCTTGGGAGTCCCACAGCCTACCTCCTCTTGTAGTTAGGCGTCCCTCTCCACCTCACTGTTCCTTAGTCATCTCTCCATCACAGCACACTATATTAGAATTCTCATTTACTTGACCACTTCTTTCACAAGACCAGAAATGGGTTATAGCTAGTGTACTAGGAATGGGGTACAGGTGTAACACAAGATAGCAGTGGCTGGGAATGTTATATAATGACAAATAACTCAAAATAATTTCCCAACCATTAAAAAGTATACAGAAGCTGGGCATGGTGGCGCATGCTTGTAATCCCAGCATTTGGGAGGCTGAGACTGAAGGATCCGGGTTCGCGGCCAGCCTCAGCTACCTAGTGAGGCACTCTGCAACTTAGACTCTGTTTGAAAATGAAGAATCAAAAATAGGGCTGGGAGTGTAGCTCATAGGTAGAAAGCCCCTGAGTTCAATTCCTAGTACCGTACAAGAGTCAACTCAAGGTGGATCAAAGACCTGGAAGTCAGGCCAGAGACCTTGCAGCTACTTGAAGAGGGCATAGGGCCAACACTATTAACACATAGGCACAGGTAAAAACTTTCTCAACAAGACCCCAAAAGCACAAGCAACTCAAAGGAAGATCAATACATGGGATTGCATTAAACTGAAGAGCTTCTGTGCAGCAAAAGAAACTATCAAGAACCTCAAAAGAGAGCCCACAGAGTGGGAGGAAATTTTTGCCAGCTACTCTTCTGATAGAGGACTGATATCTAGGATATACAGAGAACTCAAGAAAATCACATCTAAGAAAACAACCCAATCAAAAAATGGGCAAAGGATCTAAATAGACACCTCACAAAAGAAGAAATACAAATGGCCAATAAATGTATGAGGAAATGTTCTACATCATTAGCAATCAGAGAGATGCAAATCAAAACTACCTTGAGATTTAACCTAACTCCAATCAGAATGGCAATCATAAAAAACACCAACAAAAATAATTGCTGGCAAGGGTATAGAGAAGTGGGGAACCCTAATACATTGTTGGTGGGATCACAAATTAGTGCAACCACTTTGGAAAACAGTATGGAGGATCCCCAGATGAATGGGAATGAACCTACCATATGATCCAGCAATACCACTTCTGGGTATCTACCCAAAAGAATGGAAACCAAACTATCAGACCTACGCATGTGTATCTATGTTTATAGCTGCACAATTCACAATTGCCAAACTATGGAAATAGCCAAGATGTCTATCAACAGATGAATGGATTACAAAACTATGGGATATATACACAATGGAATTTTACTCAGCCATAAAGAAGAACAAAATCATGTTATTTGCAGGGAAATGGATGGAACTGGAAAACATGTTAAGTGAGATTAGTCAGTCGCAAAGAGTAAAAAAGCATGTTCTCCCTAATATGCAGATGCTAGGGAGAAGATTTGGCATAAAAGGGTCTCCAGATGAAAAAGGAGAAACCCTAGATAAGCAAAGAAGTTGATTTAATGGAAGGTGATGGACTGGGGTAGGGGGGGACCCTAATGCACATGATATACTTTCACAAATATATCAAAGTCAATCACTAACCTGAACTTGAGAAGGAGGGAGGGTGAGGGAGTCGGGTGGGAATTGAGGAAAGGGTTAAATGAGAAATGCGTGCAAATATGCCTTTATTAGCTTGTACCTAACAAAGATGTATTATTACAATGCACCAATTAATAAAAATATAAAATAAATTTTTAAAATATAAAAAAAAAGTATACAGAAGACTGAGAGTGCAGCTCAGAGGCAGAGTACTTGCCTAGTACACATGAGGGCCTGGGTTCAATCCTCAGCACACCCCCTCCTGAAATTTACAGAAATTGAAATAATATTTGACTATTCTGTGTAAGACTATGCCTCTATCGGGTTTCTTATTTCAGTAATCATGTTGTTTTTTTTCCTAAGTAATTTTTAGTTACTGAACACAAGGTTTTTATGCCCAGCATCCATACCCCAGCATGTTCTGTAAGGCCTCTCTATGAGCTATCTGCAGACCACCTGAGTCTACAAGTTTCTTTCTTTGGTGACTGTGAGGTCATCAGAGATGTTCTACATTTAAAATATTTAGATTGATTCTGATTAAATTTTCTTCTAGTTTAACTTTTCAACTAATTTAGGTAAGGTTTGTGAGGTTTTGTTTGTTTAAGGTGTAAATGTTTTTTTGTTTTTGTTCTTGTTTTTTTTTTTTTTAATTGGTGCATTGTCATCATACATCTTGGTTGGGTTCAAGCTGGTAAAGGCATATATGCCCACATCTCTCATTTAACCCTTCTCCATTTCCCGCCCTCCTTCTCAAACTCAGTTTAGTGATTGACTTTGATATGATTGTGAAAGTACATCATGTGCATTAGTGTGTTTCCCTTCCTCCATCCCCTTCAGTTAAGTCACCATTGTTCATCTAAGGTTTCTCCTTTGTGTTGTTTATTTTTTAATATTATTGTCATTGTTATTAGGCAATGGATGTTTCCATATAATACATGATTGAATTTAGTTTATCCATTTTCATTTTATTATTGCCTTCTAATGTTAACAATTAGAAAAATCTGATTCCTCTTGGAATCTCATGGTTTTATGGCATAAAGATAATGCAATTAATTATTTCAAGCCTAATATAAAATGTCCCCAGATCTCCTCCATTTTATTCCCAAGTGCTATGAAAATATCACTGATTTCTCAGTGAGTCATGTTATCAAGACACAAATTCTGTCTTAGGCTGTAACTTCCATGAATACAGGTACTGTGTCTTTCATCTGTCTGCAACCCTCGGTCCTAAGTCAGTAGCCAACATAGAAAGAGCTCAGTACTTTTTAAGAAATATATTTACTGAATTTTTCCTATGTATTGGACACTACACTATATTGGGTGCCTTGAGTGTATCTTTTAATTTTAAAACTAATTACATTATTAACAAGTATATTGTAACAATGCTGAATGCACCAAAAAGTACCCATCTTCATTTTGAACCCCATAATCAGACTGGTAAACACAGGAGAGAGAGAAGGTGGTACAATCATTTAAAACCTCTTGGAATGTGAGGTCAACTCACAGCAGAAGGAACTTTTCCTTCCTGGACATAAGAAATGGAAGCTATTACTCAATCCATGTTGTCTCTTCTCTAGAGAAATTTTATATAAAATGTTCTTAGTATTCACGATTACCTATTATCACAGCAGAAAGAACCTTTACCCCTGGACATAAGAAATGGAAGCTGTTACTCAATCCACATTGTCTCTTATCTAGAGAAATTTTATACAAAATATTCTTAGTATTCAAGATTACCTATTATAAGGAATTATTGCCTCGTGAACATAGTTTTTTAAATTATTTCGTACTTCAATTTTAGATTACAAAACTCTTAGATGAGTTGAGAGAAGCCAAAGAAAACCATACACCAGAAATGAAACATTTCATGGGCTTAGAAAAGAAAATTAAACAGATGGAAATGAGACATAAGCAAAGAGAGCAGGAACTTCAGCAGGTAAAGTAGTGGATCACATTTACATGTTCTTATAGTTCTTTACCTTTAAGTGCCTTTAATTTTCTATGGTTTTGACATCCTTACCAAAAGTTACTTCTTAAAGTGTTCCCATTCTATTTTGATCTTGTTAAAACTAAATTTGGTTTTTAGGAGAAAAACTTTAAGTTTCAAATAACTGAATATTGATTAGCCTTATATTTGGAAAAAAACTTGTCATGTTCTTAACTATTGGTGAGTGTTAAGTTTTACATCTGACCCTGGAACAGGCCTTTGGAAACAATATTCCATATTTAAGTCATTTCAGTAAGTTTATAAGAAAGGAGTTTATGTTAAAATCTTACATACCTATCACTAGTAATATATTTACTATATTTAATGGAAATTTAAAATACCAGATATAAGGACATGATATGTGTTTAGGAACTTGCCTTGGTACTGATATTTAGCTTTGTTTGAATAGTGTTAGTCTATTCAGGCTGCCATAACAAAATACAGACTAGATGGCCAAAATAACCAAAATTTATTTTGTCATAGTTCAGGAGGCCAAAAGTCCAACATCAAGATCTTGATCATTCTGGGTTTTGGTAAGGGCTGTCTTCCTGACTTGCAGTTGGCAGTCTTCTATGTTCTCGCATGGCAAGAAAAGAGGCAAAAGAGCTCTGATGTCTCTTCTTATAAGGACACCAATCCTGTTGGGCCCCATGTTTGTGACCTCATCTAACCTTATTTCCTTGCTCCAAATACAGCCACACCAAGGATTAGGGCTTCATCATAAGAATTTTGTGAGGACATTAGACAGTTAGTCCTTAACAAACCATGTGAATTTATGTACCCCTGAAGACAAAAATATTACATGCCTGTAGAGCTTATGATTGACCTGAATTTCCCAGAGAAACTGCAGTATTATCCTACTTTAGCACTTTAGACTATTAAAAGTTCTTTACTCCCACTATAAACTAACAGTAATGTGGATTTTTTTGTATTTACAGATAATACAGCAGACACACCAAGTAGTAGAAACTGAGCAAAATAAGGAAATTGAGAAATGGAAAAGACTCGCACAGTTAAAGAATCGTGAGCTGGACAAGTTCCGTACAGAATTAGACTCAATATTAGATGTTCTTCGGGAGCTGCACCGGCAGGGGGTGGTTGTACCAGTTGCTTTTGCAGATGAAATGAATGCACCAGAATTTTACTAGAAACTCAAATCTCATATTACTTCATTGGCGGTCTAAAGATGGATGAAATTGCACCACTGTCACAAGGACAGTTTCTGAGAAATAAATGTTCCAGTATGTTGCCAGAATCAAACAACACCAAAACAGCATTTCAGAATAAATTGCCTTTAACCAACAGGGAAAAGAAAAAGTACCATGATGTATTTTACTGTAAACCATTAACTTGTCACATTTTAAATGAGATATGATCACATTCCTTAATGTCAGATGATTATAACTAGTAAGATTTATTATCAAAGGTCTCACTATATTATATGCTAGGAATTGAAAGGAAAGAAAATTGCATGTAATCTGCCACATCGTTATTAACTATATTCTTAACCTTGTGACGGATAACACCTCCTCTCTCTCCTGGAAAAGGAATATGATCTCAGTGGCATAGACAGTCTCATTGATTGTCAGCTGAGTTATATCAAGCTGCTTCAGTATTTTAGATGAGAATTCTAACTTCTGGACAGGTAGACAGCGAGTCCTCTGGTGTCTCCTAGTTTTTCACTCCTGCCTCTAGGTGGCTCTTTCCATGCACTTGATATAAGGTAAAAAAAAAAATACATTTCACAAATAATAGGGGAGTTTGATTTACCCATTGTTTTAATCTTTTAGTCCATATCTCATAAATGCCAGTCCTAATTTTTTGTAATTTTAAAATCATAATCTAGTAAATTTCATCTTCTCTATTGAAATATTAATACATATCCATCAGAAAAAAAATACATTCATAAAAGTAGCAGGATTATTTTGTTTTACAATCTCATTTTTTAAAGCAGTTAGGAAATATAAAAGATAGTGGTAGGTCAGAGCTGTGGCCAATCTGACTGAAAATGTTCTGGCCCAGTGCTAATAGAAATATGTGAGCCTCTTATGTAATTTTCAATTTTGTAGTAGCCACAACTTAAAAGGTATAAAGAACATAAAAATTGAAGTTGCATTTTTTATACCAAGTCAGAACATATTTTACATTTATGATGCATTTCAATTTGGACCAGCCACATTCCAAGTGTTCAATGACCACATGCCAATAAGTGCAATTATAGGGCAATAATTATAAGATAAAATGCTTAATAAAGGATAAGTGAACTCGTTTTTTTTTTTTTGTTTTGTTTTTCCGGTACTGGAGATGGAACCTGGGGGCATTCTACCTCCGAGCTACAGCCCCAGCCCTATTTTTTATTCTTTATTTTGAAACAGGGTCTCACTAAGTTGCAGAGTACCTCACTAGGTAACTGAGGCTGGCCACGAACCTGGATCCTTGTCTCAGCCTCCCAAATGCTGAGATTACAAGCGTGCACCACCATGCCTGGCTCTGAACTAGTTCTTAGTGAAATTGTGGGCAAGAGATGTGAGACATCGCAATGTTAAATATAAGGGATGTAATTATTGTCTAACATTTTTAATGTGCCTTTCCTAAAAGGGCAATAAAAACATTGTAGTTTGTTATTTTTAATGTGAATGAATTTATAATATAATTTATTTTTGTTATTTGTGTATGCTTTTGTGTGTTTTTTATCCTCATACCTGTCACTGACAGCTGCTCCCATCCCTCCCTTTTTCCTATTGACGGACTGTATGTGGGGCCATTCATTCCAAGTGTAGACATAGTTATGAAACAGAAGTACAGGTATCAAATAAGTTTTAAAGAATAAGTGCATTCTATATTGATGAGGATTCTATATTCATTTTGGAATAAACTATGCACCCAGCATATCTTCAGTCCTATTTATAGATTAAAGTTCCATAAGTATTGTCTGAAGTATTTGATTCTGCAGGCCAGGCGACCGACACAGAGAGGCCACCGTGCCTGGCGGGCAGTAGACCGGCTGTGTGGACAAGGTGCTCTTCTAAACTAACCCACCAGCAGCGTCATCCACAGGCCCGGGGACGGGGAGGCTCAGAGTGGGGTCTCCTGCCTTGGAGAAGCAGGAGGCCAGGCCACCAGCACGATGAAGCTTCCATGGGGGCCCTGCCTGAAGAGGACATGGAGGTGAGGCTGCGGAGGATGGAGGAGCCAAAGAAAGGGGGAGGTGGAGATCCAGGAGCACTCAGAGCACTGGTTCTCCAAGTGGGAGTGGCAGTGCCTGGTTGAGGCGGAGCAGGAAGAGTAGCTGTCCCCCGAGCTGCTGGAGGCAGTGCAGCCCGAGCACAAGCAGCAAAAGCTGTGGCACCTCTTCCAGAACTCGGCCACTGCGGTGACCCAGCTCTACAAAGACCGAGTATGTCAGCAGCCAGAACTTCCCTCTGGGTCCCCTTCCAAAACTCAGCCACTGCCATCACCAACTTCTACAAAGAAAGAGTGAATACCCACCAGCGAAGTTTTGATGCTGGAATTCAGATTGGCTATCAGCAATGTAGTAAGGCTGTGTTGGCTTGAGTTAAAAAACGCAGAACTACTATTCATAGAGAAGACTTGATCGGCTTCCTGTGTGGAAAGATTCCTCCACCACTAAGCTCTAGAGCTCCCCAAAGACTAACTGAAGTGTCCACTAACCCACTAACCAAACTACTTCAACAGAAATTAGATCATCTATAGAGACTGATTTGCAACCATTCCAGGAAGCCATAGTTCTTCATGATAAAGCTGTTAAAATATATTTCTTTGGAAAAATGGTTAAGAGGGTGCCTGTGGACCTATTTTCACCTTTAGCTTTAGATCCAAAGAATACCTGTTTTTTGCATATTATAGTAAACACTTGTTTTAGAAATGTTAAAATAGAATATAAGCTAAGAATTTATGGCAGTTTTGTTAGCTAGCCCAACCTAAAAATATTTTTAGAAAGTTTGAGCTTATTGGTGGTATAGTAATGATCTTTCTTCAGTATTAACTAGAACTCATTGTTTTATATTTATGTGTTGTAATCAAGAGCAAGTTCTTGTGTCTTAAGAATGCTATTAAATTTATAGTTGCTTGGAGAGCCTGGTCCACGACAGGCAAGTAAGGCAGGTAATTGTTGGGTTAGTTCTCATGGGCACTGGGAGTAACATTTGATACCCTTCATTATCGAGTGTGCTGTGGAGTATGCACGTTGATGACCCAAGTAGGAGAGAACAGGTAGAAGATCATGGATTTTCCTTCTGCCTGCTCTCCCTCACAGCTTCCTTGTTTTGATTGAAGTGTAGCCAGTGGACAGGTCCATTGCCACCACTCCAAACCACATACCTCTCATCAAAAAGTGGCTCAGGAGTGTTGGTATTACTGGAGAAGCCTGGGGAGCATAGTCAATGATTAGTCTATTACTGCCCTCTAATACAGACTTCCACATAGAATGGGGACTACACCCTCTGTATAATAATATGTTACACTGTTATTTAAAAGCGCAACAAAATAAGTCTTGGTTGAAGCCAAGATATGAAAGCATGGCTCAAACAGACCACTAAGCAGGGAGAAATTGGGGAGTTAGATCATGAGTCCTGTTAAAAGTTAGTATTTCTGGGCCATAGAGTAGGCCATTTAAAACAAAGTAAATCTGCTAATAAAAGTAATGGGGCATGTATAAAGGGCTTCTATATCACAAACTTTAATGTCTGCTGAGATTCTTTGGCAAACCTTAATACTTTCCTATATAATCAGAACACAGAGTTATAAAGTGTTTTGTTTTTTCCTGATTGCAAGTTTTTTTTATGATAGTTAAAATTTTTTAAAAATTTATTTCAGGAAAGCCCATGTTATATGAATATATGAAATGTAGTGCTTAAGACTGCATATTAGATTTCTAAAGTGTTAGGTTAAGCTAGCTGTTCAGAACTTTTGAAACTCAGGCAAAAATGAGGCTAACTTGTTTTTACTGAATTAGAGTTTCACATCTTTCCCCTTAAATTTGGAGAAACACAAGAGGTATAGTGTACATAGTTGTCAGGTTAATTTTAGTGCATGATAGTATGTGGTACAGTTGTCTTTCCTCAAGCACTCCAGTTTTCTTCATCAAGTGGGTTTATGATTCATTCCATACTTAAAGTATGCTTTTTTTTTTTTTTTTTTTTTTTTTTTTATTGCGCTACTCTCCTGTAGAAGGTAGTTTTAGGGGAAAACCACCCTTATACCCTAATGCAGCAGTGTTGACAGAAGGAGCTGCCACCTTGAGAGACTGTTCTGGTTCCCAGTACATTTTCTCAGGTTGAATCTCTTCAGCCTATGATTCATTATTTTTTGAACTTTGGGAATTTTAGCGATGATACAGTCATAGAAGGGACTATTTAAAATCCCGACTTAGGTTTAAATAGCCAAGGTTTTAAGAAGCTTAAATATAAAATTTCATATAAAAACAAATATTCCTACAATAAATTTGTAATATCTAATAGTATATATTTGAGCGTATTCTTATTCTTCAGAAGCATATCTCTAATTCATGTAGTTAAAAGTGTTGTGGGGAAGTAATTAAAAAGAATCTATAGAAACAAATTATACTGAGTTTTGTGCTTTAGTTGTTTGCAAGAACATCAGTGTAATGAGAATACAAGTCAGACCTGAGTATTTAAAGAAAGCAATTTGAGTGATTTGTAATAAGAGGGCATTGTTAACTAAATAGTAATGCAGGTTAATGACTACCCATTTTCCTTAGGATTGGATTTGTTTTACAGTCTATAAATCAAAGTGAAAACTCAGGTGATCTCTTAAAATGTGTTTGGAAACATCTTAGGATAAATATTAAGACAATTCAGTTTTGCGTATAATTTACTTAGCCAAATCTGAAGTATAACTAAAGTCAAATTGAAGTTTTTGGAATTCTCCATTGGAGGGGTAGTCTAAATTCACGAAGGTTTGATAGAGCAGTGAGACATGAGAAAAGATTTAATGTGTTGAGACAGACTTGAGTTTATAATCCAAGCAAACATCACATTCTTCCTCATGTCTTGTCTCTTGATAAAGAGGACAGTTGATCCAGGCACACTGGCCCATGCCTGTAATTCCAGTACTTGGGAGGCTTAGACAGAAGGATCCAGGTTTGAAGCCAGTGTGAATAACTTAGGGAGACCCTGTTTGAAAATAAAAAGTGCTGGGGATATAGCCCAGAGGGAGAATGTCCCTGGGTTCAATCCCCCAGTACCACCACAAAAAAAAGAAAAGAAAAGAAAAAGAAAACAAAGGGACAGTTGTCTCTATCAACACCTCTACTAAACACCCATAAGTATCTAAAATATGTCCTTTGTTTGAAGAAAAGGACATATTTTAGATACTTACTTTAGATTTGAGATAATTTGCAGGGCAAGGATGTGACATTAATAATATGGGTGTCTTATTAGCCTTGGGCCCAGTTTAGTAAGAGACTTCTGTAAATAGTTTCAATCAAAAGTACATCAATATATAATGATTACAAACAGTTCTAGTCAAACTACTGTAATTCAGTACTTTTTTTGACACTTTTCTGTAACATGTTTATTTTCTGTGTATGGTGGGACCTAGTCATTGGATGTTGGACTCACAAAGAAATACACAGACAAAAAAAAAGTATTTGTTACAACAAAAAACTTCAGGAACCATACCACATCCCTTAGCCATTGCCCCTGGGGGACTGGATGGGAACACAGAAGATGGACACATTTAGGCTATTTTGAATAGAATGGCTTTATGAAGACTAAAGCTCCAGAGATGATTGTTACTCTCTCACTGTGATGGTTAATTTTAGGTGTTGCCTGGACTGGACTAAGCTATTGTATTTGTCAACATTCTCACAGCTATAATCTAAAGAACTTGATCACATAACTTAGAGGAGGGAAGACTTTTTAGCTCACAGTTTAGGGGTTCGGTCCATGTGAGGCCAGGGATTGGGATCTCTGCATGGCAGTGGCAGGAATCGGAGGGAGAGCACATGGCTTTGTTCCTCACATCATGGAGGTCTGAAGCAAGAGAATGAGCAAGGGGAGGAGGAGCCCTCTGAGTCCCCAAGGCCAGACCCCCGGCCACACCCTACCAGCCTGGACCACCACCCAGATAAATCCAGTACAGTAGATTTATCCACTGCTGGGATTACAACTCTCATGACCCAATTACATCGACTCCAAACACCAATTTATGAGCTCTTCAAGGGGCCATTCTATAACAGACATAGGTTATTTCTAGGTGTGTCTACAAGGTTGTTTACAGAAAGGGTTGGTATTGAAATCAGTGGATTGAGTAAAGAAAAGATCTGCCCTTGCCCAGTATGGATGAACACCATCCAAAAGGTTGAGGAGGGCCTGACCAGAACAAAAAGGCAGAGGAAAGACAAATTCGGCCACCTTCTGCTCTTGGACATCTGACCTCCAGATTCTTAGGCCTTCAGACTCCAGGATTAGCACAGCAAACACCCCTCGGTGCACCTCCCATCCCTGTTTCTCCTGTGGACTGGGAGTTTCACCATAAGCTCCCCTGATATTCAGGCCTTTCAACTTGGACTGAACTGTGGCACTGGCCAGGTTCTCCAGCTTGCAGACGCCATATTATGGAACTTAGCCTCTGTAATAGCATGAGCCAAATCCTATGATAAATACTCTCCTATCTCTAATCTCATTTATTGATCTTTCTCCTATTGGTTCTGTTTCCCTGGAGGACCCTAATATAGGCTTTGATATTAGAAATGGTCCGAGTGAAACAATTTTTAAAATGTGTTTTTTTAACTGGTTTTGAGGTTTCTAGAATTTGCTCTTTTTTTGGGGGGGGGGGGTGGACCGTGTGTGTGTGTGTGTGTGTGTGTGTGTGTGTGTGTGTGCACGCACGTGTGTATATCCCCAAGACTACTCCCCAGGGACCACCTCTTCCAGGCACACCCTGCTGGCTACTGGCCTGCTGGGTACCACTCAGGTAAATCAACTACAATGGGTTTATCCACTTCTGGGATCACAACTCTCATGACTCAATGACATCAACTCCAAACAAAAAAGTAACTCTTTAGAGGACATTTTATATCTAACTATAACATTCTACCCCTGGCCCTTAAAGAGCCCATGCCCATCTCAGAATGAAAAATACATTTAGTCCTCTCCAAGAGTTCCCACATTTTTAACAGTTCCAGCATCACTGAAAAATCCCAAAGTTCAAAGTCTCTGAAACTCAAGGTGAACTCTTGTGTGCCCCTGTAAAAGACAATGAAGATCAAAATAAAAAGCAAGTTATATGCATCTAGTATACAATGGTAAAGAGTAAACATTTGCATTCCCAAAGGTAGGAATAGGGCCATAAAAGAAGGATGTGACCAAAACAGTAACAAAATCCCGCAGGGCAAGCATTTGATCTTGCAGCTCCACTTCTGGCATCCAGAACACAAACATGGTGAGAAGTGATCTCCAAAGGGCCTTGGCAGCCCTGCCCCTGAGACCTGGCTGATTGCAATGGGTGGTTTACTGCCTCTTCCAGCCTGGCTCCATGACACAACTAGCAGCCTTTCCTCCAGTTCCTTCCATGTTTCTGGTGTTTCTAAATCTCAGGGGTTTTCTTGCAACTTTGGCTTCACCCACATACCTTCACAAAATGCCCCATTTGGGCCTGCTTGCAGGAATTTCAACCCTGCCACATGTTGCCTGGTTTCCTAGGTCTTCCTTTGAAATCTGAGGGGAAGCCTCCATGGCCTCCTTTTTCTAGCAAAGCCAGCATTATGTGGTCTCCAAGATGAGCTTCCAACAGACAAAGTAATCATGCCCCCCTTAATCACTGCCACTAGAGCCTTTTTAATCGCAGTTGCTGGGCCCACTTCATCCAGGTTGCTACTGACCCCAAGACCATCTGGGCCACCCCTGGCCCCAATTTCCATCAGGGCCATCCTTGGTCCCACTCCATCTGCTGTCTCCATCATGGCCATCAATGGTCCCATCCCCATCATGGCCACTGCTTCTGAAGGAGTAAAACAAAACAAAACAAAACAAAAAACTTCCTTTCAGAAAAGCGTAAAAAGGGGAGAAGAAGATTTTTAGGTTTTTGAGTGTTAAATGACCCTTGGATTTAAGTTATCCTTCAACCAGGAACTGTTTTAGATTTTACAAAGTCCCAGGAAGAGGTTTAAGATAAGTTAAAAAGAATGGAATGCCCCCTACCCTAAAGTGTGTAAACGAACCGCTTAATTAACCAACCTGTCTTATCAAACATGTGAGACTTTGCTATCCTGTTTCGCTTATCTGACCTGCCAGGTGCATGCTGTAAAATCTGTAGTTAAAAAATGCCTATGTACTGAACCCCCATAAAAACCCTGTTCCAAACCACTTCGGGGCTCTCCTCTCCTACCCCTGCGTGGGATGCAGGTTGAGCCCTAATGCGCGTTAGTCTCAGAATAAAGCCTCTTGCGGTTTTGCATCAAGTGACGACTCTCGCGATTGTTTGGGGTGAGCGCCGGTATCCAGCTGACAGCGTTAGGGTCCCCTTTTGGGGTTCCTACACTTCCTCCTTCCTTTCATCCATCTTCCTTCCAGAACATCATCTCTCTGGGCTGCAGCTTTACGCACGCCTTTCTGGCCAAACTGCAAATCTTCAAAGTCTCTGCTTTACTTTCTGCTCCTGAAATTCAGTGTACAGTTCTCTGAATGCAGACGTCAATATCCGTAATGGAGTTTGGATATTTTGCTGTTTTAAGATTTCCTCTGCCGATTTAATCAGCCCATCATCTTTAAATCTGGCCTCACACAAAGTTTGCAGACACAAAATGCAGTTAAGTTCTTTGCCAAAGTGTAATACGTGGTCTCTACACCATTTCGCTATGGGGTCGTCTTTGCCCTACATAATCTCCTGAGCACAGTCTCTATGGTCTGCCTTTCTAGCCCCATTCAGGCCCTTCCACTTTCCTCTCCTAAACCAATTCCAATTAGATATAGCCGCAACCCCACTCCTCTATCACTTTTTGTTCTGGTCAGCATTCTGGCAGCTATAATCTAAAAGATTGACCACCTGACTTAGAGGAAAGGAGATTTATTTTCCTATGTCTCAGGTTCAGTCCATGTGAGGCTGGGGCCATGGGTCTCAGGGCATGGCAGCAGGAGGTAGAGGGATAGTACATGGGCTGTGCTTCTCACATCACAGAGGCTGGAAGCAAGAACTGGAATTTGCTCTTTAATCTGACTGATGACACTAAAGACTTATTCCAATAGTACAGAGAACCTTGAACACCATGGCATGGAAAATGCATTGGATATTCCTGATCATTTATGTATAAGAAGCAAGTAACATAGTGACTATATATTAGGAATTTAATGACAATTGCTCTTCATGTCATCAAAGTAATGAAAGAAAAGGATGCACTCAAGAATTCTAATTTTCAGATCAAGCACTGTATAAAAAAAAACCTAAGATCATCAAAGTGTGCCCAAAGGGAGAATCTTAGCTCCTGTAGCCACAGGAGCTGAAATTGCTGAAAAGCCAAAAAAGTCCTTTATCATACAATTGGCTGAATTGAACTCCCATCATCAAAGAGTATCTATGGTTAAGGTGAGAGCATTGAATAATAGCAACCTAAGTTAAGTAAATAAATAAGATGTAAAGTTAAGGAGGTGAAAGATGTGTCTACTGAAAAATATAAAACAATGATGAAAGAAATTAAAATGTCCATACTCTACCCAAAGCAATCTGCAGATTCAATGCAATTCTTGTTAAAATTCCAAGAACATTGTCCTATAAAATAGAAAAAAAATCCTAAAATTTGAATGGAACCAGAAAAGACCTCTAACAGCCAAAGCATTTGTTTTCTGGTGCTAGGGATTGAACCTGGGGGTGTTCTTCCAAGCTACATCCCCAGCCCCCACTTTTATTTTGAAACAGAGTCTAGCTAAGTTCTGAAGGTCTTACTAAATTGCTGAAGTTGGCCTTGAACTTGCAATCCTCCTAGCTCAGCCTCCCAAGTACTGAGATTATACACATCTGTCTCGACACCCAGTGAAAAAGCAATCTTAAGCAAAAGATCTACATGCAGAAGAATGACATGGGGGCTTTATCTCACACCATATACAAAAGTTCAGATTAAAGACAGATGTAAGGACTGAAACTAAAGCTACTGAAAACAAGAATGCTCCATAATGTTGGTCTAGGCAATGATTTTTGGATAAGACCCCAAAAGCACAGGCAACGAAAGCAAAAATAGATAGGATGATATCAAACTAAAATGCTTTTGCACAGCAATGAAGAAGAAACAGAATGACGGGATAACCTACAGAGAGAAAATATTTGCAAATCGTACATCTCATAAGGGGTTAATATCCACAGCATATGAGGAACTCAACTCAGTAGCAAGAAAACAACACAATTTACTGAGTCAGGTACCTGAATAGACATTTCTCAAAAGAAGACACAGAAGCGGCCAACAGATTTGTTATGGTTGGATCTGGAAGGTCCCCAAAGGCTGGTGTGTCGAAGGCTTGGTCCCCAGTGCAGCAGTGTTCAGAGACGAGACTTCAGAAGTGAGTAGATCATGAGGGCTCTGACCTCATAAGTGGATTAATCCACTGGTAGATGGATTCACCGCTGAACACACTGCTGGGAGTTGGTGGAAACTAGAAGGTGGGACCTAGTTGAAGGGAGTGGGTCCTTGGAGGCATGCCCTTGGCGACAAGATATCTTGTTCCCATCCTCTCTCCCTCGCTTTTTCCCTTCCCCCTCCTTCGCCCTCCTCTTAACTAATAACCTCAGGAACCATAACCCACTTCTCAGTCGTTCCCCTCCTCTCCCTCTCCTTCACTCCTCCCTTCCTCTCTCCCTGCTTCCCCAGGAGATGAGCAGCTTTCCTTCTCCTTGCCCTTCTTTCAGGTTCTGCCTTGCCTCAGGCCCAAAGCAATGGACCCAGCCAAACATGGGCTGAAACTTGAACCAAAATAAACCTCCCCTTCTTTTAAGTTGTTTGTGTCAGGTATTTTGTTACTGAGGCAAAAAGCTAACACAAGGCTCAGAAGAAAATTCTTAGCATCATGAATCATCAAGGAAATACAAATTAAAACCACAATGCGATATCACCTCACACTTGTTAGAATGACCATTATCAAAAAGATGAAAGTGCCAGGAGTGGTGGTCCATGCCTGTAATCTCAGTACTTGGTTGGGAGGCTGAGAAAGGAGGATCCCAGGTTTGGTTGGTAGGCTGAGAAAGGAGGATACCAGATTCAAAGCTAGGGCAATTTAAATTGCAAGACCCCGTTTCAAAATAAAACAAAAAGTTCTGTGGGTATAGCTCAGTGGCAGAAACCCCCTGGGTTCAATTCCCAAGTTAAAAAAAAAAAAAAAGATAAGTTTGGGGGAGGATGTGGAAAAAAGAGAACTCATACACCCACTGTTGGTGGCAATGTAAATTAATACTAATATTATGGAAAATAGTATGGTGGTTCTCAAAGAAACCAAAACTAGAACTACCATATGATCTAGCAGTCCCACTGATGAGGTAGAATAGGAAGAATAAAAGTTAGGAAGGAGACACTGGGAGGAAAGGGAAAATATAATTTTAAAATCTGGAGAGTTTTAAGCTAACTCCACCCCTTGGAAGTTTCTTAGGAGGTCCCATACCCTAATCCCCTGAAACCCTGCCCCCCACCTGAGATTCAGGGCCAAGGACACCTGAGATTCAGGGCCAAGGTCAGAACCATCTTGAAACCTGAGGAAGAGGAGGATCCAACTTGGAATGCCCACCTATCACCCACCTATACCTGAAGGAGGAGGTCCAGACTGCTTCTGTGCCCACCCCTCTTAAAAGTTTATAAAAGAAGCCCCTTCCTCCTTTCGCTCCCTCCCTTGCCCACATGGTCTGGAAGATCTCCGCTTACCTGCCTTTTGTTCCTGACTGGCACGTGTGTTAAAATTCTTTTTATCACGGAGGCCAAGGACCCATGAGTGGGACCGTGTTATCCCACGACACCACTACTAGGGGTGTGTGTGTGTGTGTGTGTGTGTGTGTGTGTGTGTGTGTGTGTATGTGTGTGTGTTCTCCAAAGCAAATGAAATCAGCACTCCTGTGTTTATTGCAGCATTAGTCACAATAGCCAAGATATGGAAACCACCTGTGTCCATCAGCAAATAAGTGAATAAAGAAAATGTGGTATACATATACAATGAAATACAGGTCAGCCTTTTAAAAGAAAGAAATTCTGTCACTTGTGGCAGAATGAGCCTGAAGAACATTATGCTATTGCAAAGCATGGTGACTTAATAATGTATATTTCAAAATTGCTAAGAAATTTTAAATATCTCGCCACAAAAAATAAGCGAGGTGAGGTGTTGGATATGTGAATAAGCCTGATTGTATAAACATCACATTGTACCCCATAAATGCATATAATTATTTGTTAAAAATAAATAAATGAGGGCATTGCTTGGGAAAGAATAGAATCCTATAATTTAGGATGGGAACACATGAGAAGCCCCCGATGAAGAAGGGGATATTGAGCTCCTCAATTATGATGAGTCTTTTTTTCTCCCAGCAGAAGTGGCCTGCCTAACCCCAGTGCTCACAACGTTTCCACCTGGGCCTAGGGGAATGAACTCTGCATTGCTTAAGGAAAAGTAAAGGGCCTCCCCTGAGGCTATTGCTAAGCAAGACAATGCTGGTTCTTCTCAGGGTGCACAACCTCCACTACCAGTTGCTTCTTGACCTACAACTATACTCACCTCCCAGCAGGCCCCTTAAGGTGAGGTGACATGAAAGCATACAACAAAGGGGTCTTCAACAGGCTCCTTAGCGAATTGCTTTACAGGCCTTCAGGATTTGGGAACAAGGACCTGCCATCATCCACAGATAACTACTGACCTTTTGAATGACAACTCAGCCTGCTGCCGAGCTTTCAGAGAAGCTGAGCACTTGACCATGGGGTCACCAACTTGCCATGCAACCTGAGCTGCCTGTTGTGTACTGGCCTTAAATACAGCTATGCACAGCAGCACTCCACCATCAAATGAAAGAGGTATCTATGTGACTGGGCCTGAGCAGGTCTGGAAGACACAGTTTATGTGAAGAAGTAGTCCAAATGCCTTTTGTTCCTACTCCTACTATACTACTCAGCCTGCACATATGGCCTGATGGTGAAGACCTTCTGATCAGTTGACAGAGGACAACTCAGGATTGTTTATAGGTAGTTCTGAGGTAAGATAGAAGAAATAAAATATTAGGTAGAAAGGAGACAAATTGTGTAGAGAAGGGAAAATATAGTTTTAAAATCTAGAAACTTCACAATCGGAATCTTCACCTTACAAGGTCTGCTCTTTCTTAGACAAAAGTCTGTAATGGGCCACACTCTTAATTAGGTCCTCAACAGGCTAGGCTTAAGCTTTTAAGCATAGTGACCTATTTTCACACCTGAATTCCTGGGATGCTTTACAAAAATAAATAAATAAAATAAATAAATCCCAAAGGAAGTCTCACTTTTTGTCAAACCCAGGTATCACCCAGCACCCACCAATGAAATGGTGAGAACCTGAGGATTCAAAGAAAGGAGACCAGCCATCTCATGTTGCCCCATCCCCACCATGTCCCCCTAGCACCCCCTCTCGGGGTCCCCTATAAAAGAAAGATTACAAAGACCCCAAGGGCCTCTCACACTCTCGAGGTGGCCCGTGTTCTCCCTTGAACATGTATCCTCATTTTTCCTAAATAAAACCTCTATCTTTGTCTCTGACTGGCATGTGCTGAAATGCTTTTTAACAGGGAAGCCAATGACCCCGAAGGTCCTGAGGTGAGTTTCCCATCCCCAAGCCTGGGAACTCCTCAGGACTCTCCATGGAATCACTCAAAAATGGACAGCACCACCCAAAAATGGACAGCTGCAGCACTATAGCCCCTTTCTGAGACATCCCTAAAGGACACTGGTAAAGAGAAATCTTCCCTTTATGTAGAAAATTGCAGTTATTATGAAATGCCCTCTTGTATATCCACATATATCCTGTCGGTCTGCCTCTCTAGAGAGCCCTAATAACACCCACCAATTCCACCCATGAGGCACTTGCAACCACAGTCCTTCCCTTTAGGAACTTTATGGGGTTAAATAGCTTGCTGCTTTTGTGTAGGGAGACTTCTTACGTCTTCTACTTGGGAGCCCATACATAGCACTCTATACCTAGCATCTACTTACAAACCCTGAGAAATGTAAGCTTTATTATTGGAGTCCTATTCTACATTACCAAAATCCTAAATTTATTTCCAAATATCAAGAAGGTGAAAATAGAGATTCTGCACTCACATGTACAGAGAGTGCTAATTAGGTACAAGAACTGTAGGCACATTGTCCAACAGAGATATTCTTGTTCAGAAAAAGATAGACATTATGTAGGTACATGACTACTCAGTAGCCATCCTGCTTTGAAAAGCTCCTCAATCCTTAGTAGTGAATGGTGGAAGGAGTGAAGTTTGTAAGCTTTCTAATCCATCCAAGTTACTCTAGTTCTATTTTAGTATTTGGACCCACTAATATCCTTCTTCTTTATTTTCCATAAAAAGCCTTTAATCAAAATATATGTATTTCTTAGCATCTGTCCAGCTTGATAAGGGATTAGGTTCCACCCTAATTAACCTATTCCCCCCTCTCTCCTAGTCTAAACCATAAGCCCATTTTTCTTTTTGTAGATTTGCTGACAGTTTCAATCATGACTATCTACATAGTACTAATAGAAACATTCCTTTTTGTCACTTACATCTACCATATAGGGCTGTTGTAAGAATAAATTTATTGATGGAAAGGACTGATCAGAGGGGAAATCTATTCTATAGGAGGAGGAGTGGCATCAGGTTTATTAGTAGAATAAACTGAGTTGTTAGTAAATTCAGGTAAAAGATAAGTGAAACAAAATTTGTAGAGAAGAAGACAAAAATAAGAGAGGGCAATTGTATAACATCTGTATTCTTGGAATACAAAAGTGAAAAAGTCAAGAACACAGTGAAAGTGTGACCAAATGGATTTGTCTCAGGAAAGAGTGCTTTGCACTAGGATCCCTCCTGGGCCCCCACCGATGATCCCCACCTTTGTGGTATTAGAAGGACATACACTTGATGTAGCTCGTTCTTAGAGGAAACTCTGGAAAGGATTTGGGGGAAGAACTTGTGAGGTAGACAAAAGTGTATTCACCCTAAGGGAAAGAACTTGAATTGTTTATAAAAGGGAAAAACCAAGCCTCCTTATTGGAAAGAACGGGGTGGAATGATCTCATTAGCTCCAGCTGTCAGTGTAAATAGTCATACTTTTGCTTGTTCATGTCTCCTCACTTGTTTTGCTCATTATCATGAATAGGTGAAAGGAGCCCTAGTCAGAAAGGACAGGTGTTCATTTCCCTGGTTTGGGATCAGAGTCTACACAGCAGTCCAGCCTCTCACACATTGTAGGGGATCAAGAAATTAACCATATTCCTTTGTCCCTTGACTTCCTTCCTTGAATACAACCTTTCCCTCTTCCCAGACCCCAGAAATTAGACCTGCTTTCAGGACACAAAGACCACTACCCACAGGATGACAGGACTACACTGGATCTACTTCCCTACCCTCCCTTTCTCCTGAATGCCAAAGATTCCTGATCATAAGAAGTTTACTGTATAGAAGGAAAGATTGGACGTGTGTGGATAGTCAAATATGATGATGCAATATGAATATTATGAGATTTGAATATGGTACAGAAGAAGGAAATACTTCCACCTGGTATCTTGAGAAGTTTATTTGGAAAATAGGCTTTGGAGTTGGATCTTAAGTAAAGGGTGGGATTTGGGGTGGAATTGGCAGAACTGATAGTAAGAAAGGGAATTTTAAAATTAATTCTAAAGCTCATATAGAAATGCAAAGGATAGCTGGGTGTGGTGGCACATGCTTGTAATCCCAGCATTTGGGAGGCTGAGACCGGAGGATCCGGGTCCGCGACCAGCCTCAGCTACCTAGTGAGGCATTCCGCAACTTAGTGAGACCTTGTCTCAAAATAAAGAATAAAAAATAGGGCTGGGGGTATAGCTCAGAGGTAGAATGCCCTAGAATCCCTAGTACCAAAAAAAAAGAAAAAAAGAAAGAAATGTAAAGAATGCTAAGTAGCCAAAATAACTTTAAATAAGATCAAAATTAGAAGATTTACTGTAAAGCCACAGTAATCAAGAAGTGTAGAATTGGCATAAAATAGGCAAATAGAAAATTGGAACAGAATAGAATATCCAGAAATAAACTAACACATGAATGGCCAATTGATTTTCAATAGGTACAAAGGCAATTTTGTGGAGAAAGGATCTTTTCAACAAATTGTGCTGGAAAAATTATATTTCCATATGCCAAAAACAATTTGATCCATAGCTCACATCATATAAAAATAAAACTTCAAAATTGACCATAAGCTATAAAACTCCTGGAAAAAAACAGGATTATACCTATATGACTTTAGGTTGACAAATATTTATTTGATATGACATCAAAACAACAATCTACTAAAAGAAGAAATTGTGACTGGACTTCATCAAAAGGAAGAACTTTTGTTTTCCAAAGATAGTTAAGCAAATGGAAAGACAAGCCAAATTTGAAAGAAACAATTTGCAGATCATATATCTGATAAAGCACTTTTATTCTGAAAAAGCTCTCCAAATAATAACCAAAAAAACCCAATAAAACTTGAAAGGCACTTCACTCAAGAAATACGGATGGGAAATAAGCATAGGAAAAGATACTACATGCCATTAGTCATTAGAGAGATGCAGTGGAAATTCACAAGATTCTCCTAAACTTGCATATTAGAATATAAGACTGATGTTGCAATATGGGAGCAAGGAAGTAGAGAAGGCAGAATTCACACACGCTGAGGAATTTAAAATAGTGCAACCATTTTGGAAAATTATCTAGATGTTTCTTAGAAATGTAAACATATATCTACCATATAACCCAGATATTGATTTTCTAGATGCAGAAAAAAATGTCTGCACAAAGACTTATAAACAAATGTTCATAGCAGTTTTATTTGTAATAGCCAAATTTAGAAATAACCCAAGTGTCTATCAACAAATATATACATAAACAAATTATGGCATATCTACAAAATGAAATACTAGTCAGCAATAAAAAGGAATAAACTATTGATACATATAACAACATCAATGAATCTCAAAAAAGTTCTGCTGAATAAAAGAAGTCAGGAAAAGTAGATATTGCATGATTCCATTCATATAAATATCTTGAAAATGCAAGCCAATATACAACAACAGAAAGCAGATCTATAGTTTAAGGAAAAGGATGGAGAGGAAGAGATTATAAAAGGGCACCTGAAGCCGGGCGTGGTTGCTCATGCTTGTAATCCCAGCATTCAGGAGGCTGAGACTGGAGGATCCAGGTTTGCGTCCAGCCTCAGCTACCTAGTGAGGCACTCCACAACTTAGTGAGACTTGGTTTCAAAATAAAGAATAAAAAATAGGGCTGGGGGTATAGCTCGGAGGTAGAATGCCCCTGAGTTCAATCCCCAGTACCACAAAAAAAAAAAAAAAAGGGCACCTGATAACTTTTGTGAGTGTTGAATATCTTCATTATCATGATAGTGGTGATAGATTCTTGAGTGGATACATGTGTCAAAATGTATTAAATTGTGTAGAAACTATTTTGTCAAGTATACCTCAAAGTTATTTTAAAAAATGCAGTTCAGACCTGACCCATCTCAAAGCCTGATTGAAATGAGATGAACTTCTCACCTATCTGCCTACCAGAGAAAGGGAGAAACTTCTCTCATGGAAGATAACATCATATAGATTTTGCACATACTATCTCTGCCAAGTAATAAAAAAATGTGTAGACCTGCAGTGTCAAGATAGATAATATGAAGTTGGGGATGGTGGCACACATCTGTAATCCCAACTATTTGAGAGGCTGAGACAGGAGGATTCCAAGTTTGAGGTCCTTCTAAGCAACTTAGCAAGACCCTGTTTCAAAATTAAATAAATTAATTAATTAAAAAGGGCTGGGGAAGCTCCATAACAGAGAGCCCTTGTGTTCCATCTCCAGTACCACACACACACACACACACACACACACACACACACACACACACACTGCTAATGTGAGAATAAGAATAAGAAACATCAAACGATAGATGCACACCCACAAATCATCTAGGTAAATTAAAAGTCTTTTATAAAAACTATAAAACAATTATTTTAATATGTTCCAGAACACAGAAAATCTGATGGACAAAATAAATGAAAGGATATTTTCACCAGAAAAATAGTCTAGAATATATTTTTAAGAGGCATCAAACAAGCTGTGTGTGGTGGTGCATCCTTATAATCCCAGTGCTCGGGAGCCTGAGACAGGAGGATTCCAGGTTCGTGGCCAGCCTCAGTTACATAGTGAAGCCCTCTGCAACTTAGTGAGACCCTGATTCAAAATAAAGAATAAAATGGAGCTGTGGGGTGTAGCTGTCTGTCCTGGAACCTGTGATCCTCCTGTCTCAGCCTCCCAAGACTGGGATTACAGGCGTGCTCATGGTTGTCTTTTGACTTACTAGCTCTTCAGTGCAATTCATCCTTGCACAAATCACTTGAAGCCAAAGACTGGTGCTTCCAAACTCACTGTGGTAGCTCTCAGCTATGTGAGTACTATGTAGACAGACGTGTGTGTACAGATATCCTATAGGTGCACTTGAATTTCTTCTATGCATAGATGCTTTGGGGACAAAGTCTAACATTGTGTGGGAGTTTTAATATTCATCTTTATTAATTTTATTATGAATGTGTGCCCAAGGTAATCTCTTATTACTCATTTAAAAAGCAAACCATAATCACATGGTCCCTCAAGATCTAATTCTTACCTCTGAAGTAGCACAATGCAAACGAGAACAAAATCTCCTAAACATACAAGACATGTATCCTAGGTGAGGAATACAAAAAAAAAATTTCTAATTATATACAGGAGAAAGATGCAGAATAGGAGGAAGAAGCCTTTACTCCATAGAGACCAGATAGAAAGGATCCTGGAAATGAAAATATGTCTCTCCCCAGTATCTCTGGACTTCATGATCTAGAGATGTTTCCAAGGTCCTAGAATCTATTTTCTCTAGAAATGTAAATATATAACTCCTGAATCATATATATATATATATATATATATATATATATTTTTTTTTTTCTTCTGGATTTCTCTCACTAGCTACATAGTTGTAAATTAGCTGGCCAAGGCTTGCTCTCAGCCTGAAATTACAAGTTTTTGCATAATCAATTCAAAATTCTCAACTTTCAGGAAAAAAACTATTTTCCTTATATCCCAAATATGTCTGCCTCAAGAATCAGGAGAGGCTACTGTCTCTCTACTTCTGATTACTTCAGTAGCAGAGGCTACTGTCTGTCTACTTCAGGCTGCCCAAGATCACCTCCCTCAAGATATCCAAAAGCCTGGCCTAGACAGAAAGACTTTCTATTTCTACCATGCACCATTTCTGGGTGGAATGATGGATTATTGTCCTATCAATAAGACAGTATTTCAGTAGTAATAAAACAGTTAACAAACACAGTGAGTGTTTTGGCAAAGTCTTGCCAGCTTTCATAAAGAAAAAAAAATCCAAAGAATTTAACCTGAGGTGATTGTACATCCCTGAAAGAGAAAATCAGGAATTTTCTAAACTACCTTAATTATTTTTGTAATTTCTTCAAGGTTGTCTCCTTTTAAAAATCCCAGATGACTTATACTATATATCCTGATTATTTTAGTTTGGGGAGACAGTTCTTCAAGTACCTTTCAGTTTCTATACATCTTATAAGTAAAGACTCTGAAAGCTTTTGTCTTAACTGTCTATCCAATGATGTTTGGAGAGAGAACAATCTTAGAAGATGGAGGTTACATTTCCCTCAGCAGCAGAGGCCTGGCTTGCTTACTGTGCAGTTTAAAAAGTAATAACCATGACTCCTTTGGGGGCAAAGTTCAGACAGGTTTGCTTGTAGCCCATTCCCAAAACATGGGGAAGCTTAATCTCAGGTTTCCTCAGCTGTGATGACAAGCTACTATGTGTGTAGCACCCACTCAAGTCCCACACATATATACCACCATGGGACTTGGGGTTAAGGACAACTATATTGGTTTCTTATTGTTGTAACAAATCTCTGAAAATATGGATTTGGGTAATGGTGAGGCTGGAAGTATTTTGAGGCATGTGCTAGAAACTGCCTAGATGTTGGTGGAAGTATGGATGTTAATGACTGTTAGCAAGGGCTCAGAAGGAAATGATAAGCATGGTAGGAAAAAATCATGAATCTTATGAAATACATAAATCACCATGAACAGACTGTTGGTAGAAATATGGATTTTTTTACAGACACTGCAGGTGAAAGTTCAGGCAGAAATGAGGGACATGCTACTGGAAACTGGATAAAGGTGATTCTTTTTACATAGTGGCTAAAAGCTTAGGTGAGTTGTGTCTTGCAGTTATATAGGAAGCAAATCCTATAAACAATGAACTTGGCATATTCAACTAAAGAGATTTCTAAGCAAAGTGTTAAATATTAGATCTGATTTTATTTTCTTACTGCTTATAGTAAACTGCAAGGTGAAAAAGATAAATTGAGGAAAGAATTGCAAAAAGAAAAGGGAACAGGTCTTAAAGATTTGGGAAATTTTCAGACTGTTCAGATCACAAACAACACTAAAATTAAAAAAATCACCATCAGGAAAGAATGTTATGGGAGCAAAAAAAGAAAGAGAAATGTGTGACAACTTTTGCTAGAATCTTGAAAGGAAAAAAAAAGTGGACTATCTGATCACACAGATAGATATCTTTGAAAAGATTTGGAATGTGACTCATGATGCCTTCATCTATTGGAGAAAAATCTCAGAATAAAGATATAGTTATTCAATAATGATCTGTGGCAGAGCCTCTTATGTAATGGAGTGGATTCCTGTGATATATTCAGGAGACCTACAACAGTCTTGAAAATATTATGCCAGTAACACAGCCAACTTGACCTGAAAGAAATAGAGGAGACCAAGGGAGGAAGTCAGACTCCCAAAATTCTACTTGCAAGAAACAGGCTAAAACTACTCTGTTCTAAACACATTGTACCCTTCAAAAAATAGGAAGGGTGACCCCAAGAGCAGAACTTGAGACTCAGACAATGGAGCCACAGCTACAGAAGATCATTTCCCAGCCTTGCAACCCAATGGAGTGTTCTCAGTTAAATTTGAACTTTCTTGAGACTGGTGACTCTTTTTTTTTTCCCTTTCATTTTCTTTTTTTTTAATGGGAATATTTATAACTGATATCTTATTCTTGCCACACCATTTTATTTAGGGAGCTAATAACTTGCTTTCTAGTTTTATTGGTCCACAGCTGGAGATAACTTTTCCCCCAGAATGGATCATACCCAGGATTCACCATTATCTGTCCTAGCTGATAAGACATGATAATATATTGGACTTTAAGTTGATGCTGTAAGGGATTGAGACTTTGGAGTATGTAGGGATGGAGTGAATATGGGATGGATAGTAATGTTTGGGACCAAAAGAAGACTAGGTGTTTAATGGCTCTCCAAATGTGTCGACATCCTATTGCCTGGAACCTGTGAATGTTATTTTACATGGGAAGAGAATCTCGAGATGGGGAGATTAACCTAGGTAATGCCAATGTAATAGCAGAATTCTTCTAATAGGCAGAACAGTCAAAGACAGAGCTGTGAAGTGCAAGAGGGGGTCACAGTTCTATGAGGCCTGAGTCAAGGAGCATGAGCAACCTGTGAAAGCTGGGAAGGAAAGGCAAGGCCGGCTTCTTCCCTGGCGCCTCCAGATGGAACACAGCCCTGCCAATACCTTGACATTAGCTCACTGAGATGGTTTTGGACTTTTGTATTATATAACATTAAATTTGTTTTGCTTTAAATCACTGTATTTGATGTAATTATTATAATAGCAATAGGAAACAACCCAGAAACCAACATATACCTGAAATACATACAGCAGTTCTTGGTCTTTCTGACTAGGATTCTTGTGTCTTCTGAAAACATCCATGAGACAGTGACAAGCTAATTTGCAAGAGGGATAAAACTTTAGTTCTTTCACAATCATTCATGTATATATATATCATTCATATACATACCATATATATCATATATATATATATATATATATGATTAAACCCAGGGGGACTCAAACTCCAAGCTACACCCCCACCCCTTTTTTTTTTTATTTTTGAGATAGGGTCTCATTAAATTGCTGAGAGTCTTTGCCAAATAACTGAGGCTGGCCTGGAACCTGCAATCCTCCTGTCTTAGCCTCCCAAGTACTAGGATTATAGGCAAGCAATGCCTGGCTTAAACCCTTTACAGTTCTTAACATTTAATCCATAAAAACAATGATATGCTCATAAGTGTTTTTTAAACTTTCAAATATTATTCAGTCTTATGACTAATAAATCTGCTTCTAAATAAGATACCTTTTTAATAGCTTTCAGCCTTAATAAAACTAGTCTATGGTTTACTTTTAATTAAGTAAATTTTGAATAATAATTATATTATAAATTAACAAAAATCAGCATTGTTCATGCCCTTTTCATAAAAATACTCATGACAGTAGCAGGTATCTATCGGTAAGAACGTTAAAGTACCTTTAATTACATCAAGTATTCCACTTTGTTCTACTGCTTAGTGTTAAGAGTCTTAAATAATAATACTCTCCTTAAAATATATTATGGGAAAGGAATTTGTTTGGGTGGAATACTTTCTAAGTGAAATCTCTTGCATCATTCTGATTACCAGAATCTCAGAGAGGAGACAGTCAACATTCCCTTCTCCAAGAAGTTAGAAGGTATTACAGACATGGGATAGTTTTTAAGGAAAAGAAAAATTGGATGTATGAAAACAGAAGAAGCAGAAAAAATTCCTTGCGATTATTACATTTATTTTATAGCTTAAGCAAGACAGATGGTGAACAAATTCATAATAAAAATGTCACTCAGAGATTAGCAGCTGGCCATGCAACACAACAAGGTGTGCAAAACCAAGTTGTTTCTGATGCCAGTACATAGGATTGATTCCTTCATAAAACCAACTCTGTGTTGTCCTCATGTTAACATAACCCAGGCCACCCTGGGGGTCTGTGTGGTATGTACAACCCACTGACTATCTTCAACTCAAGTCAGATGACCATCACCCACATATCTGCCCAGTGAACAGACCACATGGCAAATGTTTTTTTCTTGTTCTGAAGCCAATGGTATAGCAGTGTAACTACAGACTCACCAACATGGAGACACAGAAGGTATTCCACTCACTCCGCTGAAAATTTTACCTCCATTTCTTGGGGACAGACAGAAATGCCACACGAGGCACCATGAGTTCATACTCATTCTAAGGGGGGTCGAGCTATCCCCAGGATTGAGCCTGGGTGGTTGGAGGAGCTCAGAAGCGCTGTTTTAGGACAATCCAGAAATATTGACCACAGTGACTGTGTGAATTTTCCTGACATCTTGGTAAAGATCCACTGACTAAAGCGTGGCTCAGTTAAGGGTTGAGTGGCAGGTACAGAGACTGGGGGATCCTACAGCAAGAGATAGGAGGCAGTGCTCTAGTTTTTAACTGATTTTTGTATATCACAGTTTGTCTTGGATGCAAAGCCAAAAATTCACAAAATATTGAAGCTGGGATAGATCATGTACTCCAGATACATCATCTGACCATTAAAAATGTGGCCGTCCAGAAAGGTAACACAACTGGCTAACTGTAGAGCGTGAAAGTAGCAGGGCCAGGTTAGAATGCAGTGTGCCAGCCCTCATTCAAGGGTGCTGACATGAGTATTTGGTCAAATTTTTAACAAGGGAGATGAGATAGTATACTTTAACCCCAAAAGTCCACAGATGTGTTAAAAGACCAAAGCACTTCAGCTTAATGAACTTTATTCTGAGGGAGTTTCTCTCTCCCTCTCTGTTTGTCTTACACACACACACACACACACACACACACACACACACACACACACACACAGAATTTTGGTGGATGGTTATTTCTTGTCATACAGACAGAACCCACGTCATCAGGAAGACACAGCACATGTTTCTCAACCCAGGTCTTTGCGGGAACTCTGGGAAACTGGCTTATTTTCTAGCACAATAGGTGGTTCCGAAATCAGAAGATCATCCTCCCCAAAGGAGGAGTTCTGGTCTGTGTTCACGAAGTTGGGGATGTCAAACTTCATGAGCCTGTTCAGCTCCTCCTCTGGTCGCCCGCTGCTTCTGATGGCTTCCTGGAGCTGGACATCGCTGTCGATGGCTGTGGTCTGGTGACAAGCTCTGGCCCGGTCCAAGTGTTCCACTTCACTGATATAGCAGTGAAAGAGGGACCTGGACTCCTCGTTGCTCTGGCGGCAAAACACCTTGTCTGGCTCCAGAGGTTTCCCAAAGTCTGACACGAAGCTGTTCATTCTGAATCTCTTCTCTGAAGACTCTGCATTGCTATACATAAAGTGAAAATAAAAGATTGATTGTGCTGCAGTTCATTCACCTGCAGGGTCAAACTTTTCTACATGTAGGGAAGGCCTGCATATTTCTACTAAGCACCTACTGAGTGTCCTTTTAAGGCCTTGCAGACAAACAGATAAACCTGAGAGAATAAAAGCCTCAAGACAAGAGCCCCTGGGTCATCCTGAAGACAGACAGCTTGCTGAGGACTTCCCCCATATTCCACGCATACACCAGGGTATCTCGGTGTGTTCTTAGGTCTTCTGCATGAGACCCAATGGAAGTGCTTTTTATACTGCAAACTCCTGGGTTTCAGACCCTCAAGATGGCTGCAGATAGGCTCAGGGGTAAGTTTGTTCATAGAATCCCCAGAGATCAGTACTACACTGAAGTTTAAAACCACTAGCCTAGGTCATGCTGGCCTAAATGACAGCAATAGTACCTCATCGTGGTGCATTTAAAATATGTCACTTGATTCTCAAAACAGACCAGAGCGGTTTTTAGGGAAGAATCGTCACACTCATTTTACAAATGTATGAACCAAGGTAAGGAGCTGCCAAGGTGCCCACTGGAGGTGCACAACCAGATACAAGGGGCAATACCACCCAAGTGTCTAATCCCTGGTTTCATTTAGTTTGGAGGAAATTAGCAATAAATAGTAATGAAGGTGTGAGTGATGACTATAAAACAACTCTCCATTAGTTCGGCAAGTCCATGGACACAGGGGAAACCCGAGGCTTCCTCTCCTTCTTCACCATCCTTTCCAGATGTATACAAAGTGGGGACCAAAGGACAAGAACAACATCCACAAATGTTTCCAGGTCCAGAACAGGATGTGTTAAAATCACACTCTGGAGTCTGTGTTTAATGAATATATAACCCTCCTAGTGGTTCCTGTGTGTGTGTGTGTGTGTGTGTGTGTGTGTGTGTGTGTGTGTGTGTGTAAAAGAGTGAGAAAGATACTGGGGATTAAACCCAGGAGAATTCTACTTTCCAGCTCTATTATTTATTTATTTTTATTTTGAAATAGGGTCTCACTAAGTTGCTGAGGCTGACCTTGAACCCGCACTCCTCCTGTCAGCCTCCCAAGTACTGAGATTACAAGCATGCACCACCAAGCCCGGCTTGGTGATTCCAGCTCTTAAATTCTTCCTTCCCATCCCAATACTCAGGACAAAGTGCTTATGACCATATACTTATGAGGCAGGGAGCACAGATTCTATTTACAGGTCAAAAAAATCTGATCTTTGTCTATATATATCACTAACCTCCAATTATCAAAAACCACCCAGATTTAAGAGGTCAGAAATGCTCAAAGCCTCACAATCTAGCTAGCTGAGGGACTTTCACATTAGATCCATGTTCTCTTCCTATGACTACCTGGGTAAAAATATCGGGTAAGCAATTCTCAGTAGCCTGAAGGTTTTTGTTTTGTTTTGTTAGTAACGAGCCTGGTTAATAAATTTCGTTGCTTGATAAACAAATGTGTTGAGAAGATCAAGAATATAGGATTCACTGTGTCATGTACTTAGAATTCAGAGACAGATCACTTTAGACTGAATATGTACTCTAATGCAAATATAAGTGGTCTTCTTTATCATTCAGTAAACGACTTTTCCTTCAATTGTCATTTCCCTTGGTTTTAAAAGATGTTTGAGAAAGGGGATGAGCATGCCAGCATCCTATGCCTTAATTAGCTAAAATGTCACTCAGAAAAAGAAGGGTTTAGAGCATTTAGAATGGTTGTGATTAAGATTTCTCAGGTTGACACCACTTCCAGATTCCAGGGCCAAGCAACTCTGAGAAATGGCTTTTCTACAGGCCCAGGGCACCAGCTGAGCATGAAAACAGAGCCAGAAACCCAGCTGTGTGCAGAGGCCCTTCCTTACACAGGCACGTCTCCTCAGAATTAAGAATTGGCCTGAGAACCACCCTCACTGGAGAACTAAGGTGCAAAGATCTAAGACTAAGGGAGCTTTGTTCCTCCCCAGGGCAGAGCAAGTGCCATGAACATGGAAGCCCCTCTGCGATGCCATTCATTGACAAGGATGGCCTCAGGGCAGTGAAAACATTACCCTTTAGAAGGCCCTAGTCTTAAAGCAGCCTGGCTCTTATGAATCACACCTGAAGATATTCTTAAATGCAGTGAATATGAACGTATCCTCACTAAATAGGCAGCAGGGAGTTTGCAGCTGGATATTGTCTTCAGTTGTCAGGAAAGAAGCATGTGCATCATTGTTAGGATGTCTCTACAGCCTCACAGAACATGTGCCAGTGGGTGGCCTGGTTACCTCTCCATGGGACATGTGGTCTCACAACAGAGAGAAGAGGGTTAGCCGCAGCCTCATCCTCTCAAATTCAGGGGCCTATGGAAAAAAATAATGCTTACTAGAGTCTGTTAGAGCAGTTGAAAGAGCTTAAATCGACCTGTCATTACAGAGCTTTGGCTATATCTGTGAAAATTTAGTCTATGGCCTAAACAGCTTAAATTCTACCTTTACTAAAATAATAGTTGAAACCAGAAGCCACAAGATTCCACAACTGAAATTTCGAAAGAATGAGAAACTAAGATGTTGACTGAGTTAGCAATTGATACCGTGTGACAAATACCATCAAGAATAAAACATGATCCCAGTACTTGGCAGGCTGAGAGAGGAGGATTATAGGTTTGACGACAGCCTTGGCAATGTACTGAGACTCTCAGCAACCTACCAAGACCCTGTTTCAAAACAAAAAATAAAGCTGTGCATGGTAGCATGCATCTGTAATCCAGTATTTGGGCGTCTGAGATAGGAGGACCACAGGTTCAAGGACAGCTTCAGCAATTTAGCAAGACTCTCAGCAACCTAGCGAGATCCTATTTCAAAATAAAAAACTAAATAGGTCTGAGGGTGTGGATCAGAGGTAGAATGTCCCTAGGTTCAATCCCCAGTACACACACACATACATACATACATACATACATATATATATACATACATACACACATACATACCTACATACATACATACATACATACACACACACAAACTGGGGGTATAGCTTGGAGGTAGAATACCCTTGGGTTCAATCCTCACACAAAGAAAAGAAGGCCGGGTGTGGTGGTGCACACCTGTAATCCCAGTATTTGGGAGGCTACTTGTGTGTGTGTTTTTCTCTCCTATACACTGATGTGCATATTTTGCTCACTTCTGCACCCCCTAAAAGACCCAGGAGTATGTAAACCTCAATGAGTCCTGTAGGAAATACTGTGTCCTGAACAGCTATATCTGCATGCTTGTCCAAAAGCCTGACTTCTATGGATGGATGTGCCATACTCAATTTGTCTTTCTGTGACAGAAAGACCCATAAAGTCAGGAGGACAGACTCTTCTCCCCTCCACATGCAGAGGGACAACACAGGTGACACTCCGAGTTACTCCCTAGGGATTTTCCAGATTTATGAGAGTGTTTACAAATGAAGTGCTTGCTGCTCTGCTGAGTCTTTGTGTGCTGAGGACTTTGCCTACCCACTCATGAAGACGGTGTGCAAATCAGCCTGCAGACACCTGGCATTTCCAGTAGTCACTTTTCAGGGACTTTTAAAAGAGTGAAGGTTTATTGGAGAAAATAATAATAACCACCACATTTATGGAGCCATAGCTCATGGCAAGGGCTTTATTCCATGTCATGGAATAAAGCTTATTCCAGAAGCTCTGACCAAACCTCTGTGTAGAAATGCCTTCTGGTTGCTTTCACTGGTAGTGCTGATTCACAAGGGAGATGTTAGTCTTTATAGAGCAGGGAAGATTCTACCACCTTAGATCTACCCTCAGCACAGTTCTGAGCAAGCTGCAGCTGTGCATTCAGTAGACACCTCTTCATTGATGGGGAATTAAAAGTAACTCCTGGCTGGGTGCAGTGGCATATGTCTGTAATCCTAATATTTAGGGAGCTGAGATAGGAGGATTGCAGGTTCAAGGCCAGCCTCAGCAACTTTAGCAACCTAGTGAGACCCTGTTTCAAAATAAAAAAGGGCTAGGAGTGTAGCTTGGAGGCAGTATGTCCCTGGGTTCCATTCTCACTACCAAATAAATAAATAAAAATTAAAAATAACTCCTGAACAGACCAAATAATGTTATGTGCATGTATGAATACATCACTATGACTCTCACTATCGTGCACAATTACAATGCACCATAAACAAGTAATGCCTGGTCAGGTCTGGTGGTGTGTGCCTGTAATCCCAGTACTTGTGGGATTGAGACAGGAGGATTGTAGGTTTGAAGCCAGCCTCAGCAACTTAGATCCTCAGCAACTTAGACCCTGTTTCAAAATAAAAAGGATTGGGGGTTTTGCTTGGAGGTAAAATGCAACCCCCAGTACCAAAAAAAAAAAAAGAAGTAACTCCTGAACAAAGAAAGTTTCATAGATGGAGCCAGACACATGAAGTAGTCATCTCTTGTATAGTGCTGTATACATCTTGGGATAAAGGATTTCCATGACAGCCATTCACTACCTGTGCACTTTTCCAGCCTAGTCATCAGGCCATGGCCATTGTTATAGATTTTGACCACTGACATTTTCCTGCTATAACCTCTAGCTGCATGTACTCATCTTTTAGTGAGTACTATAGTCAGGCAAATTACAATCGGAGGAAAAATGGGACTCCCATTTTTACAAGGTCATGATCAATCCTTACTCAATCCTAAATGAAAAACAGCCCTATGGGACAAGGGGCACTTAGCAAAGGCTACAGAAGGAGAGCATCTGAGGTGCGTGGCAGCTGAGGTGTGATCATGTTTTAAGAACACCAAAATACTCAACATAAACAATGTAACCCAAGCCTCTCCATCACTCTCTCTCTGGAAGATTTATGATAATGGGGCTGTAATGCTCTGACAAGACAGTATTCAGAGTAAATGGCTCCTCAAAAAAGCAGGAGGAAATGGCTCTTCTTCCTCACTGTCCATAAAGCATCCAGATAAGAGCTGTGATTTTTTTTTTTTTCCCCTCACCCAGCAGCAGATTCCATCGGAAAATCATCCCCATCAAAGCAGCTTCATGGGCCCACGAGCTTTTAAGAAAGGTGATGTCAGCTTTATAACAGTCTTTCCTTCTGCAATCTGCTTTCCTTGTGTTCTCTTCTCTTTCTGAGCTCAAAGCAAGACTACCCTTCCTGGCCCAAGGCAGGTGGGGGTGCTAGTTCCCACCTGTAGGAGGAGGTGGCGTGTGCCACCTGAGGGGAAGAGTTGAGATCTCCTGTCACAGCAGCCAGGACGCTATGGGTGAAGACAGTGCAGCTGTAAGTGGGGAAGCTTCTGTCTTCCCCTTGCCAGCCCCGGCAGCCATGGAGTTTGAGGAAGAATAAACCTTTGCTGTGTTATACTGAGATTGGAGGAGTTAAGGCCTCATAACCTAGATACACATTCCCTCCAACTACCGTTTCTTACACTGCCTCAGACTGTGTGCAGAAGCATTTAAAGTGTGGCTCTGGGGGATGATCCCTTATTTTATTAAAAGTAAAAAGTTGCTGGGTGTGGTGGCATAAGCCTGTAATCCCAGTACTTGGGAGGCTGAGACAGGAGGATCACCGGTTCACAGCCAGCCTCAGGAACTTGGTGAGGCCCTCCACAACTTAGTGAGACCCTGTTTCAAAATGAAAAATAAAAGAGGGCTGTGCATATAGCTCAGAGGTAGAATGCCTCTGGGTTTAATTCCCAGTATCCTCAAAAAGTTGCTTTCTTACCTTGTTAGAAGCATGCAGGGGTTACAGTGAGCCCTGTTTGTGACTGTACATTGCTCAGAATTGCCACGAAAGAGATCATCTCCTGGCAATACTGAATCACCAATGAAAAGACTGGAAATGCAAGTCTCAGCTACCTGGTGGAACCGTGTGTATATGTGTGTGTGTGTGTGTGTGTGTGTGTGTGTGTGTGTAGAGAGAGAGAGAGAGAGAGATTTATATTAAAGAGTTGGCTCATGGTTGTGGAGCTTGGCAAGTCTGAAATCTTTAGAGTAGACCAGCAGGCTGGAGAAAAGATAAGTCCTGTAGCTTCCAGTCTGCTGAAAGAATTCCTTATCCAGGGAAATCAGTCTTTTTCTATTAAAGCCTAGCCAAGTTGACACAAAACTAAATTGACATTGCAGGAAGTCGCATTCTATTCGTGCTAGGGTGTCTGTATGCATAAAATCACCTGGCTCCTATGTCACATAAATCCATCTCAACAATTCTGCAAAAATACATCTGTCCCTTTAAGGAAAAGGAAGATAATAAGCTATTATTGTTTCTTGACCACTCTATAAAATCTGAGTTTGTTTTCAGCTTTCCTTACTACTCTTGCAAACCACAGCATATTTTCAAATTCCCTGGACTAATATATTAAAAGCAAAAGCATGTATAGATGTTTTTGAGAATGTAGAGAAAAGGAGAGTTTGTGTCTTTTTAGTGTCTGTTAAAGAGATTCTCAGTCATATGTCTCCTTATGTTTCCACAGAACAGTATTTTCCTTTCATTTAAAAGGCTTGTATTTAAAGGATTTTTCCAGTCCCTAATGTCTGGCAATAGTCAAGGGATAGGCAGAACTGTTCCCTTTGCCCAGCCATTTGTTACAGTTCATGTGCAAGCTGAAGAAACAAACAACAGATGCCAGAGATGGGGTGACAAGACTCAATCGTGAAAGAGTGCTGTTGCCAGGCTTCGAGGAATAAAGGAGATGCTGAATATAAACATGCTAGGATTTGTGTGAGATTTCTTCCATGCACTCACCCAGGTCGCCTCCACTCTCTCCCGTCCTGCTCTATGCCCTGGGAAAGTGGCCTTTGATGGAGCCTCTGACTGCTGACTGTGTTCAGCCAAACAGGGAGCAGAGTAAGGTCTTGGTTTTTATTCTTTCCTGGAGATGTCACATGGGGCCAGCTATTTCCCTCAACCCAAGTTTCCAGTCTTGGCCCCTGCCCTTGCGCTGACCTGCTGAGCTCTAGAAGGGGTGGTAATGGCTGGGTGCTGGGAGCCCTGGGGCCCTGCCCATCCCCCTCAGTTGTGGACTTGAGAATGGGTCCTTTATCAAAAGCTCTCTTAATTACCAATTTCAGTAGGCTACCAGCTGCTGCCTGGTGGGACTAACTAATAAGGCCTTTGACCCACGTTATTCTGCTTTTTTTGTTTTTGAAGAGTTGACATAAAAAATGTCCTCTAAGACACTTTTTAGTTTTTTTTTTTTTTTACAAACCATAATTGAACAAAGATTTTCTGATGTTATTCAGTATCCTTTAAGCATCTTTTATAAATTCATGTAGTAATTTCCTTCATAAGCCCAAAGCCCAACCCTCATGTTCTTTATCATGTTATGAGAATGATATGATACACCGTGTTTCCCTTTTTATCCTGTTCTCAAGGAAACTCTGTGTTGAACTCAGTGGTTATTCTCAAGAAGTAGGGAACCTAGTAACAACTATTTCTCTGCTCTTTGACATAATTTTTTGTGTGTGTAGTATTGGGGATGGAACCCAGGGGTATTCTACGTCTGAGCTATACCCCTAACCCTATGTTTTACTCTTTATTTTGAAACAGGGTCTCACTAAATTGCAGAGGGCCTTACTAAGTAGCTGAGCCTGGCTGCGAACCTGCGATCCTCCTGTCAGCCTCCCAAGTACCGGGATTACAAGCATGTGCCACTATGCCCAGTTTCAATAATTTTTAAAACGAGTTTTTATCTTGTTTTTGTCATTGTCTTTTTTCACTGCTTTTAATTTTTTTTATGGTACTAGTGATTGAATCCAGTGATGTTCTACCTCTTATCTATACCCCCAGCCCTTTTTAATTTTTATTTTGAAACAGGGTCTCATTAGATTTCTGGGACTATTGCTAGGTTGCTGAGGCTGTCCTTGAACTTCAGATCCTCCTGTCTTGGCCTCCCAAGTACGGAGATTACAGGCATGTGCCACTCTGCTCAGCCTTTTCACTACTTTTAATCTGGCAAGTCATCTAAATCCTTTTCAAAATAAGTAGCAGAGACATTCTAATTAATAAACATTTCAATATAAAAGCAAGGCCTGGATCAGCAGGAAGACTGCAGGAAAGAAACTTAATTTCACAAAGGCAACAAGAGGCCAAGGGCCAAGGGGAAGGTGGAATCCCACCGCACAGCACCTGGGTTCAGGGAGCAAATCAATAATGAGCCCCTCTCTCCATCTGCTGGAAGCAATCCCAGCTGTGGGTGCTAGTTTCTGCTTCTTTGGTTCTCTGTGGAGTATAACAGACATTCAGGAAGAGCCCAGACTTACTCTTGGTGTGGGGCGCCTGTCTTGGTCAGCAAGGTCAGCACAAAAAACATGAAAATCACAAAGACCGCAAGTCCCACCCAAAATCCAATCACAATGGAATCTGTAAGACAGTTAATAGTGAAGTTAGTATTTCACAGGAGTTTAAAATGTAAACATTCAAGAAATCTTAGCTTTTCAGAGATGCCTTGGTACATGAAACATGAGAGGAAGTTAACAATCTCAATGTAGAGAATGAAAGAGCTGTGTGTGGTGGTGTACACCTGTAATCTCAGTACTTGGGAGGCAGAGACTAGAAGATCTAGGTTCAAGGCCAGCTTTAGCAACTTAGTGAGACCCTCAGAGATCTTGTGTCAAAATAAAGAGAGGGAACAATCAGTCGCCTCCAGGTTTCTGTCCCAGATGACACAAGAGCTCTTAGACATCATGGATTCTGGGTTTACATATCTCAGTGAAGAACTTAAGACATAACACAGTTTATCTAGATTCGACTTTACTTTCTTGAGTTAGAAAATACAAATGTTTGCAGAGACTGCTACTGGAAGTTTAAAGCAAATTGACTTGAACTAACCTTATTGTGCATTTTCACATATGCCCATGCTAGAATAATTCAGGTCCACATCATCTCTTGAGAGGAGCAAACAAAAGGTCTCCTGAGCGCTTGCCCAGCTTTCTACCTTTCCTTGTGCTTAATCCCTGTATAATCCGGCTTCCTCACAGCTCCCATGATCCAGCTCTTCTACAAAGGATGCTTCGTCAAAAATAGACCAACCTACTTTTCCAGATTGAAAGAGTCTCCCGATGTGGAGCTCTTGACACAATGTCTGACATCTGAGAAGATGGCATCCTACATGTGCTGACTTTCCTTACACTTCCCATCTTTTCTCCTATCCTATTTGTTTCCAATTGGACTAGGGAACATTGTGCCCTGTATTTACCTTAGCTCTTAGCCACAAGTCATCACACTGCACCTTTAGAGAGTTCTTACCTCTACCCAGCTAGAACAACTTTTGCCAATTTGGAGACGATTGAAGTCTACCTATTCCTCAAAGTCCATCCCGGAAACCAATTCCTTCACAAAGCCTTGATTTATTTCCCTAACTGATGGGTTCTTTCCCTCCTTTGAAGCCCGTGACACTTTTGTCTTTGTTCTCTAAACAGGCCCTTCCTTGGCCCTATCTTGATTCAGGGACACAAGTAGAGACAATCTCTGATTTATGATTTTTCACCATTAAGAAGGTATCAAGGCAATATGCATTCAGTAGAAACCGTAGAGTGAGTTTTGAATTTTTATCTTTTCCAGGCTAGCAGTATGCAGCATGATACTCTCTCATCTCTCATATTGATTTATCATGGGTTTAATTGAAATGTCAAGCCATCATAAGTCAAGAGAAACTATATATGGCTTCAGGATACAGTAATTAGACCACATCATCCATAGAACCCCATACATATACATGAGGGTCTCAAATCTGGGGGGCAACATAGCTGAGTCAGTCTATATTTTCTGACCTATAGTAAGAATTTTATCTATGTGGGAATACAATAAGGATGATTAGCATTTTGAAAAAATTAATGATTGTAGCTTATTAATTGAATGTGCTTAAATGCAGAACATCATTCTAAATAAATTATGTATATATAGCACTTTTTCTAAAGTGAAAATATCAAATTAACAATTTGTTCTGCATAATTCGTGCTTTCATATTACACATACTACTGCCTAGTAGTTAACAATGTCTATTCAGCACTATAGATAAAAAAACTTGTAGTTATTCCTAGGGTTTTCTTTATAAGTGCCAAAGAAATAGCAATTTCTTTAGACTTTACCTTTGAATATAGTGGAAATAAGGCATAAAAAGAAAAAAAGACATCAGAACAAGTACTAACAGCATGCACTTAAGTACAACTAACATAGAACAATAAAATATCAATTATTTGGGCATGGACTGTGTAGAAATATTGTACAGATAACAGTTCTACACACTGTACTTGATCCACTGCCGCATAGCAAAAGTGAATTCTAAAATTACACACCAGTGTTGTATTTAAGTTCTCAATTTTAATTTAGTCTTGTCATAGTGACTGACATTTTTCAAATCTGCTCATTAGGAAATTGTTCTCATAAGGACAACCTTCATATGCAAATGGTAGAATGATCCCCAGCAGGCCTCCACTTCCCTAGTCAAGGGCTGGGCAGAGATGAAAGAGGTAGTGGGTACCTTAAACTGACCCAGTCTCCTCCCCTCTCCTTTCCTGTGCCCCAGGGAGCTGATCAAAAAGCAGCAATAATGGAGGCACCGGAGGTTCACAGACATCAGAGAAGTCATAGTGTTGTGGGATAACACGGTCCCACTCGTGGATCCTTGGCCTCCGTGATAAAAAGAATTTTAACACGTGCCAGTCAGGAACAAAAGGTAGGAATTTATTTAGGAAAATAAGGAAATGGGGGAGAAAAACAGGTGAGCGGACATCTTCCTGGCCAGACGCGAGCACTCGAGCACGAGGGCAAGAGAGTGAGTGCGAGGAAAACACTTTCTTTTATAAGCTTTTAAGAGGGGTGGGCACAGAAGAAGTCTGGACGTCCTCCTTCTTCAGGTATAGGTGGGCGATAGGTGGGCGTTCCAAGTTGGGCCCTCCTCTTCCTCAGGTTTCAAGATGGGTCTGACCTTGGCTGTGAATCTCCGGTGTCCTTGGCCCTGAATCTTCGGTGGGGGCAGGGCTTTAGGAGATTAGGATATGGGATCTGCTAAGGAACTTTCAAGGGGTGGAGTAGAGGCTGAAGCGCTTCAGTTCCAGGTTTTTTTTTTTTATATTAAAGTGATATTTTTTACTTTTCCTTCCCATTTGTCTCCTTCCTTCCTACCTACTTATTTCTTCTATCCTACATCAATAGGGGTGTAAGTGGTTTGAGAGGAGAAGGGAGAAGGAAGGTCATGTTTAGATTCTAGAAATCCCCTTGACCCAATAGCATTTCTAAATATCTCATTCATAATTGGCATGTATGTTTCCCTTGACAGTATGCCCTAAGTAGCTCTGCTTAATCCCATTCCCCTTCAAACAAAATTTTGCCCTTTTTTTTTTTCTTGCAGTACTGGGGATTGGATCCAGGGACATTCTACCTCTGAGCTACACCCAGCTTTATCTTATTTTTTATTTGGAAACAGAGTCTCACTAAATTGCTGAGGCTGGCCTTGAACCTACGATCCTCCTGTCTCAGCCTCCCAGGGACTGGGATTACAGGTGTGTGCCACCACACCTGGCTAAAATTCTGCTTTTTAAAAGTGTTTCCACCAATTACTCCTCAACCTCTTCCTCTGTCATATGACTGGACCCCAGGGTACTTTCTCATCCTGAGCTCCTCACGGCAACATTCGAAGTCCCCACTGCATCCCAGAGATATCCAAATTCTCTTAATATTTTATTTATATGTCAAGTTTCATGCAGAAGTACCAATCCTTCCCCAGGCATCCCTTCCTGGGAAGAAGTCTGAATAGAGGAATACACAGAGTGAGGTTCCAATGAGGCCAAATGGTTAAGGAAGTCAATGGACGCCTTCCAAGGTGGGGAGTGGCACCAGAGCCAATCAGCCACACTCTGTCCTGTCTAGACTCTGAGCTGTGTGGAAACTAACTACAGTAAGTGGGTAGAACAGATCATTCAGGGCAATTCCAAATAGAATTCAATAATGCAATGCCTTCTCTTGACCATTTCCCTGCTGAATTTACACCTTTACTCACATTTCTCTCCCCCCATGTCCTCTTGGATGTCTGATAGGTGTCTTAATTCAACAGGTCCAAAACTCAAACCCTGATGTTCCTCTCTGTCTCCTTTGTTCTTCCCCATCTGTTAATGGCAATTCGTCCTCTCAGTTACTTTGATCAAAAATCTTTAGAACATCCTTGACTCCTCTTTCTCTTATAACCATTGCCAATCCATTGCCAAATCCTGCCAAGCTATCTTTTAAAAATATCCAGAATTTATGCATGTCTCACCACTCTACTACCTCTACCCTGGTCCAAGCCACCATCACCATCTGTCTGAACTATGGTATGGCAATAGCGTCCTGACTGGTCTCTGCTTTTCATCTCTTTCATTTCCCAGCTGCAGAGGGATCCTGTTGAAACCTAAGCCAGATGCCATTCCTCTGCTTCAAACCTTCAAATGACTTCTCAGAGTAAAATCCAAAGTTCTTAGCATGACCTGTAACGCCACCATGCCCTGGTCCCCATGACCCCTCTGGCTCTGCCTGCTGCTCTGCCTCTTATCTACTCCCCTGGCACCATGCTGGCATCTTCCAACTCCCTCTTGTCATGGAGTCTTCTCTAGAATATTCTTCGCTCATATATTTTATAGTTTAATCTCATACTTCCTTTAAAGTCTTTTTTTTAAATCTCTTCCTTTTGATAAGGCCTTCCATCTTACTTTTACTTCCACACTCCACATCTCCATTCTGTTTGTCCTCTTCTGTCACTATCCAACATAATTTGTTTACTTAGCTTATCTATTGTCTGTCTCTCTCACTAGAATGCAAACTTTGTGAGAGGTCGTATTTTTGTCTCTTCAATTCACTCTTCTATCTCAAGTGCTTAAAATAATGTTGCACATAACAGGTGCTCAAATATTGAAGGAAGGATAGATTTCCACTCTGCTGGTACCAAATGTATGTCAGATATATGTCTATTTCTGATGTATCAGAAGATTTAATGCCAGATTTGAAACTCAGGGCAGTTGGACTGGGGAGTAGCTCAATGATAGAGCACTAGCCTAACTTGTACAAGGCCATGGGTTCAATCCCCATCAGTAAAAAAATCAAAACCAACAATAACAACAACAAAAAAACCCGAGGGCAAAAGAAAAATCACAATGATGATTAGAGGTTGTGTCTCAGATTAAATGTTATTTTAAAACAGGAATCTTAGTTTTAGTAGTCAGAGGAGTTAACTCTAACCAAAGATGTAACTATTGTTGCCAAGCATGGTACAGGTAGAATAAATGAAGGTAAGTGTTATAATCATTCCTATCTTCAAAATGTGTTTCCCTTGTATTGTTCTGCTTGTATTCTTTTCACCTAACTAGTTTTTTATTTTGTTTGGCAAAATAACGTATCATATTTGAAGGTCCAAATCGCATCTTTTAAAATGGAAGATTGTACCAATGTACACATTGCAATAGTTGATTTAAACTTTTCAGTTTCCTGTATATCTAGGACAGTTGTTTATTCTTCATTTTTTTTCTGCCTCATATATTGCAAGGTTCCTGATGCTACGAGCCTTTTCTTTAACTAAATCTTTTATATGAGAATTGTAAGTACTTACTTAGGCATTTTTGAATTGTTATGATGTGAATGTTAGAACCAAAACAATCTTCATTAATGATACAGTTAGCAAAATAAGTATGTAATCTGTCACACTCTATCTACATTTTGTAGGACTTTTTTTCAGGTTACAAACATTTCTAGAATATAATATGCCCAAAAAACATTTTCTCAGTTGTCTCTGGAAATGTGCCAACCAAAATTAAAGCAGCAAAGCCTGTCTTCTGTGCCCCTTAAACTAAGGAAGAGAGACAAATTGACACAAAGATAAAGCTGGTGTAAGAACTCACATTGCAGGGAATTAAATGGCAATTTGCCCAGTCATTTTGATTCCCACTATAATTTATAACAAGAAAGTGTCCTTACCTAAAGGTTATCCCAGAAAAACAACAGATTATAGAATTTAAGTGAATTTAAGAGGGCAACTGAACATTCAGACCACAAGAGCCTTCATCAGATAACTCACGACAACATACTCTAATGGATTTGTGTACTTCCTCCCCCTCCATAAATACTGAGCAGATGTCATTAAAGAAATGAGCAAAAGCATTTAATTATTACTAGGGATAAAGGACATATGATTTAGTTAATGACTTTTGCTTGTGGGAGAAATATAAAAAGCCTTCCTGTAGCAGCAGACAGGTTTAAGGGCTCACAAAGGCTGAGGCAGGTTAGAGTGGAAATAGCCAGAAGGTAAGCAAAAGAAGGAAAACATTTACTTTTCTGTATTTGTATCTCTGATTCTAATTTCTCTTTTATGTCCCAAATGTGTCACATTTAACCTGGACCAGTTAAGAATCTAACATTTTGCAGTGCTACCAATATTCAACATGAAATAACTGAGCACCTCAGAGATATTTACGGGGTGACCAAGATAGGACTTTGGAGTAGGCAGCAGTTCCTGCTATTATATCAACTTTACTTAACAAAACAAAGTGTTTCATGCTGGATAATCAGCATTCTGTTATGATGGGAGTTGAGTAGTAACCTTTCACAGAATTATATCTCCTTGCTTTGTGCTGGATCATTAATTGCCCCAATAACATGAAACACAATTCATGCCTACAGCACGGAGTTAGGAATGATGGCAGGCTATTTTTGTCTGTCACTGTGAACACATGTAGACTGCTCTCCATGGACCCAGAGAACCAACTGGGTTTAAAGGATGCCATGGACTACATGTTACAAAAGAAAATTCTTCAAATAATAGTTCCAGATTCTAGCTTTGAATACATTTTTGGTTGTTCAAACATCCATCCTTTGGGGGACTAGAATAGTTAATACCTTAAAAAACATACAAAAAATTAGTTTGAGATTGATACTGATTCACAGTTCCCAACTAAAGGAGCTTTTAAGTCTTTCATGAATTGGAATCTCCAAGGCCCCCATATACCATCTCTGAGCAATCAGCTCATGTGTGGGTATTTTATGGGGTTTCAGAGGTAGAAGATAGAGTTCTATAAGAAGAACCAGGCGTGGTGGCGCATGCTTGTAATCCCAGCATTTGGGAGGCTGAGACCATAGGATCGGGGTTCTCGGCCAGCCTCAGCTACCTAGTGAGGCAGTCCCCAACTTAGTGAGACCCTGTTTCAAAATAAAGAATAAAAAATAGGGCTGGGGGTATAGCTCGGAGGTAGAATGCCCCTGAGTTCAATCCCCAGTACCACAAAAAAAAAAAAAAAAAAAAAAAAGATAGAATATTAGGGAAAAGTAATCACTGGGGATTTCATAGACTAAGACAAATATACATTATGCTCACCATGGGGAATTGTGTAAGACTTACATTTATGAGCCTTCAGTCCTTCAAAGGAAACAGGTCCAATCTCATAATACTCATATTCCCAGGTGTAATCAGAATTAGCTGCAGACTGCTGGGAGGTTCTGTTAGAAATTAGCCTCTGGGTAGACATGTCCACTCTGCACAAATGGAGAAAGGCAAGTCCAGAACTCATTAATTCATTCACAACTGCACAGTTACAGGAATTTAGGGGCAAAAGTCTCAAGGAGGTCCTACCCACTAGGTCATGGAAAGGTTCTCACGGGCTGCCCACACCTCAGACCATGTGGCCATTGCTTCCTTTCAACTCTCCACTAGCCTAGAATATATGTGAAATCAGATGCAATATCACTTTTTTTTTTTTTAACTTGATTGAATTCCTGACATATAAGCAATGTTCAATGACTAATGAAGGAAAAAAAGGAAGGGAAGAGTGAGCATGTCAAAACCTCAGCTTACAACATCAGCCTCACCACCTATCCCTGTGGGTAGTAAAGAGCCTAGAGAATAAGTAAAATCACTGTCAGAAATGAACTAGCCTGCCATGGATCTGCCAAGTACTCACTATGTAACGATGAAGACATGAAGCCAAAGAAATGGTGTAAAGCAAAGGGAAATGGACAGCAGAAGTTGCACAGTGAGCCAAGACCCTCAGTAAAGGGTCTTGCCCACTCTGCTAACCCCTCATGTTTGGCATATTTTCAGGATTTCCCAAATATCTTCTCTTTCAACTGTGATAATTTCAGACTAGAAAGAATTTCAGACTTCTTTGGAAGATGTTGCATTGTATGGCCAGAATGACAAGTCAATGCAGCCTCTATGCAAATACTGTGCTTAAATACCTCCTGTGTACAAGACTGCTCACTGTGGGGTGGGCAGAGATGCCTGAGACATGGACTAAGATCCTCCCCTCCAACTTTTCTATAAATTGGGGAAATGGGCAGATGGGCAAATAACAGTAATGTGAGAGGAAATCTGAATGAAATACCAGCCCAAACCAAGATTTACTGAGCAGTCAGTACCACTGTGCTCCATCCTACAAGCGCTTTCTGAAGTACTCCTTCCCTCACCTTGCCCACTGTTAGGGCACAACCCCCAGGGTAGCTAAGGCAAAAGCATCACCACCCTTCCATCTCAGGGCATGAGTATCTCCTTTCCCTTATCCTTCTTCACCATCCTCAGACCTGGGACTCCCAGGAAAAGATTCCAACCCCAGTCATTAATACTGTTCAAACAATGGAGTGATCTGACCTGGAGACGCCTGACAGTGTCAGGAATTGGAATGTGAGCCTGAGGACCCAGCCAGACAAATCACTCACCCAAAGGCAGAAAGATGTGCCAACTCTCATTTGGGAAAAACAGCTACACAAATTATAAGGAAAGCTGACCTTTACTTTAGGTAGCATTCGGTTATCTTCCTAGCACCAGCACAAAAATAACAACAAAAAAAAAATCATTAACACAGTATCATCTTTGGCCTTTTTATTATTTGAACAAGAGGTTATTTCCATCAACAATGAAATAAATTTCCTCAGGAAATGAAAATTAACAAAGCAAACCTAAGAAGTCCTCTTCTCATTTATAGGCATTTCCTCCAGCACAGAACCGTGAGAGAGAAAGAGGAGAGGTTCTTCAGCTATACAGTCCAGAGACGAATGGTAGAATAGGTAATCTTTGTGGGACAGTCCTAAGCTGAGCATGGTGCATGCCTGTAATCCTAGTACTTGGGGAACTGGGACAGGAAGACTGCAGGTTCAAGGACAACCTCAGCAACTTAGTGAGTCCCAGTTTAAAAATAAAAACCAGAACCAGGAATAGAAAACCAGCTTGGAGGTAGAATGTCCCTGGATTAAATCCCAAGTACTACACACACAAAGAAAAGAAAAATAATCCCATACTATATAGGAAAAGGCACTGGATTTGAAGTTGAAGGCCAGGGTCTTCATGTTTGCTCTCCTTCCATTTGCTACATCATCAGGCCAGACAATCCGACTCAGCCACATTTTCCTCATCTGTAAAACTCATCATGACTACCTGAAAACACTGTTGCCAGGAAATGACTCTGGCCACAGTCACTAATAGACACTCTTATCACCTGCCTTACCTACTCCTCAGGCCTCCTACCTTTTATGCTTCCAATCTTATTAACCCCTGCAATCCATTCTCCACTCATCAATGATCTTTTAATCCCAGTACTTGGGAGGCTGAGACTGGAGGATCCGGGTTCTCAGCCAGCCTCAGCTACCTAGGGAGGCCCTCTGCAACTTAGTGAGACCCTGTTCCAAAATAAAGAATAAAAAATAGGGCTGGGGGTGGAGCTCGAGGGTAGAATGCCCCTGGGTTCAGTCCCTAGTACTGGGGGGGGGGGGGGAAGAAAAAGACAAATTGCAATTGTCACTCCTTTGATCCTTTTACAGCTTCCCATGTTCTGAAGACAAAGTCAAAAATCCTTAAAATGTCCTATACAGTCATGACATGGGCCCTGCTGTCTCCTCTTACCTTTAGCCATTCTGCCTCATACCTTATCAAATTGTAATACATTTATTGCAGCTCCTCAAATCCTTCATGTTCTTTTCCACCTGCACACAGGTTGTTCCTATAACCAGGACTTGGAGGCTGCTCTTTCTAAAAACACTGAATACTCCCTTGGGCCAGGAAATATAAAAAATTTGGACCTCTGTCCTCATTCTGCATCTGTCTCCTTTGCTCTGAGTCAGTGACCTTGTGTTTTAGTCAGCATTCTCACTGCTAGGACCCAAAATCCTGATAACAACAACTTAGAGGAAGGAAGATTTATTTGCTCACAGTTCCAGAGATTTCAGGGGTCCAGTCCATGTTAGGCCAGGTAAAGTCTGCAGAGCTCAGGGCATGGTACAGGGAGGAGAGAGAGAGAGAGAGAGAGAGAGAGAGAGAGAGAGAGAGACACCAACCAAGAGAGCCTGTCTAAAAGGTTTGCTCTCACATCATGTAGGCTGGAAACAGGAGAGTTAGTGAAGGGTAGGAAGGACTATATACAGTCCCGAGGCCACACCCCCAGGGACCACACCTCAGCAACCAAGCTCCACTTCCAACATGGCTGCCTTGTCTATCATGTGAGGCTTATTTTAAATCCAACCATAACATCTTGGATTCCAGGAACAAAGGTATGATAGATAAACATTTTGTGATAAAACTACCCCCCAGGTAATAAATTCTTATTACAAAGTCCCATTTGACCAGTCCTGAGATGATGGTCAACTAGAGCACAGTTTGACCGACCAAGACTGCCTGATGGTGTACACTTCTGGACCCCTTTGTCTATAGAATCTGGAAGTTTATGTCAGTATCCCCAAAGACAGGGGGAAATGCTGGGTCCCCTGTCTTCACAGTATAGCTATATTGATTAAAGTCTCTGTCCTGCTGCTCACTGGTACTTTTCCCATCTGGTTTTTGGGGTGAGCAGCTAGACCTTATTTTGTGGGACCCCCTGAGTCAGGCCTCTGCTAGTATTCTCTTTGGCATGAGTTTTCTTCCTGCCAGCCCCATCCTGGACTTTTCCTTCTTTCCTGCATACTTTCATCGTCTAGATCAAGGGCAAATCCAGCCCACTATCTGTTTTCTCCTACAATCTACAAGGGAAGAATACGTACATTTCTAAGTGACTAAAAAAATCAAAAGGATAATATCTGTGGCATAGAAAATTATATGAAATTAAAATATCATAAATAAATAATGTTCATAAATAGAGTTTTAGTGCCACACAGCCACCCATTTGTTTTTGTATTTTCTGTGGCTTCTTTAGCATTATAACAGCAGAGTAAAATAATTGCAACAGAGATAGGATGGACCCCAAAGCCTAAAATATTTACTTTCTGGTCTGTTACAGAAAAAAAAAGTTGCCAAATTCTCCTACAGATACAGAGCCATAAAAAATTTTACCTGAATTTCAGTGTTTTTTTTTGTTTTGTTTTGTTTTTTTGGTACTGGAGATTGAACTCAGGGGCATTCTAGCTCCGAGCTATACCCCCAGCCCTATTTTTTTATTCTTTATTTTGAAACAGGGTCTCACTAAGTTGCGGAGTGCCTCACTAGGTAGCTGAGGTTGGCCCTGAACCCAGATCCTCCAGTCTCAGCCTCCCAAATGCTGGGATTACAAGCGTGCACCACCACACCTGGCTGAATTTCAGTTTTTGATTAAGAAAATAAAGATGATAATACATACTTCATAGGGTTGCTGCAAAGATGAAATACAATGTTGCAGGAAAAGTGAATAGCCAAGACTTACTTTAAGATGAACACTAGGCAACATTATTATTATTGTTGGTAGTAGTATTAAGAAATTCTGGGACAGAAAAGCCCATTTGTTTTTCAGACACCACTTATTAAATTCACCACTTGGCTGGGTTTGGTGGCACATGCTTGTCATCTAGTACTTGGAAGCTGAGACAGGAAGATTGCAAATCTGAGGTCAGTCAGCCTCAGCAACTTAGCAATACCCTGTCTCAAACACACACACACACACACACACAAATTGTCATGTGGTTAATTATGAGTTCCAGACAAATAATTGTTTAAAAGCTATAAACAACTAGTAAGATTGTTTAAAAGGCTATAATAATTAACATTTACATCTTGGGATTCATACCATTCTACCAACTCAGAAATATGGTAATAATCCTTTTTATCTTTAAGGAAAATAAGATGAAGTCTAGCTCAATCATATCATTTTTATTGGAAATCAACATTGCAGCTCATGAAATAAGCAGAGCAAAGGGAGGCATTAGGCTTTGTCTAAACAGAAAAATAGCAAAAGTGAAGGAAATAGAGTTGAAGAATGCTGTCTTTCCTTGCTTTGAGCAGCATGGACACCCAAGCAGGGCTCCCTGGGGCCACACATCAGCAAGAGAGGCGCCCCCACTGTGGCTGCCAAGACCATGGGAGCAGCTGGTCTTCCTGCTGTTCTTTCAGGTCAGAAAGCCACAGTCACACCACCCTCACAGGGCCAGTCAGGGATTAGCAAATAAAATACGTCTGTGTGAGAGTCAGCTGTCAGGGACTACCAACCACCTTCCTGCCATTGAGACAGCATTTTTTCATCTTTTCTTTTTCCCTTTTGTACACTATTCCCTTTCATCTCAACAAAGCACTTAGGGATAGATTACCAAAAGATATTATGAAGGGGTAAGAAATTCCATGTGCCAGGGTCTCTAAAGTTGAAAGGACATGGGAAGAGAAGTACAAAATCCGAGGAACACCAACACAGAGCACCAGCCTAGAGGTCCTCTCCACCAGCAGCCGCCATTTTGGTAGCCTTCAGATGAAAGGGGGGCTTTTGCCAGGCATGGTGACGCAGGCTTGTAATCCCAGCATTTGGGAGGCTGAGACTGGAGGATTTGGGTTCGCGGCCAGCCTCAGCTACCTAGTGAGGCACTCCGCAACTTAGTGAGACTCGGTTTCAAAATAAAGAATAAAAAATAGGGCTGGGGGTATAGCTCGAAGGTAGAATGCCTCTGAGTTCAAACTCCAGTACCAAAAAAAAAAAAAAAAAAAAAGAAAGGGGGGCTTTTATTTTCACTGGCTATCTCCTCTCGGTTCTTGAATCCCAAAGGTGTGTTTGGAGGGCAGTGCCTCTGGTTTCTCCTTTAAAACAGGCATCTATTGCCCTCAAAAAAATTCCAGGAGGCAGTATTTTTTCAACCAAGTCTCAGAACATCCAGCTCAAGCCATGAGAGGGCTATGGTAAGGCAGTATTTTGTATTGACACCTGGGCTTGTCTTTCTGAGCTTTGCTGAAATGCAAGCTGGACCTGCCAGTTTCTCCTGGAAACTGCCAATATGTCTGAGGGGCATCTGGGCCTGCCATCCTCGCCATTGCAGATGCATACTGCTCCCTGCATCAAGGGTCTGACACCAAGGCTTCCTCTCCATGTGCTGAAAGCTGGCAGCTGCTCTGATCTCTCCAACACGACAGACAGGAAGCAGCCTGGCTCTGCTGGCAGCAGGATGGCCTGGGTGCCCCGCTGCTCCCCAGCTCCTTGCCCACCCCTGCTGAGCTTTTCTTAATGTCATATTTCTCCATAATATTAGAGTCATTAAGAATAGCTTCTTTGACAGGAAACAGATCCCAACCAAGCTTCCCTGAGCAGCAGAGAGGCAAATTGCTCTTTTGAGCAGCAGAAAACACGCTGTTGCCAACAGAAACAATAATGAAAAATTACCATTGCACCTTAAAGCCACACCTGAAAGTGAAGTTTCAGGTCCCCAGGTGCATACAAGGTAGTGTGGACCAGACCAACCTCTGGAGGAGGTTGGGGAGTAGGGGGCTCACATTCAAGCAGAGAAAGCTACTCTCTAGAGCCAGAAACCCTCACAGGCTGCCCAGGGGACAGTAAATAAAATGTTTAGCAGGCCCCAGATACCTTTTCTTAAATCATCACCCCTTCTCCCACCCGTATCCCAATGCTTTTACTATCAATCTATTATCCTCCAACCCAGATTCCCACATCACTTCTGGGCATTCTCTCTTAAAGACAGATCAAGAAATTTTCTTTCTCCCCTTTCCCTGAATTTGGAGAGAGGTGTACAGATATGGAACTTCCTATGGAGTGAGTAAGGGCTCTTCATCAATGTCATTGGTGGGTTATGATGATCTGCACCGCAGGGGGCTGTGTCCTTGGAGTTGGATAACTTCACTCCCAAGTTAGGGGTAAGCATCAGCAGATGAGTTTTTCAAGTGACTGCCAACTCAGGCATGGGACTGGCACATTAAAGAGAAGTCCTGGAGGTGCCCAGAAGCATGGAAAAAATGAGTGCGTGTGCGTGCGTGCACACACACACACACACACACACACACACACACACACACACACAAATGGTATAGACAGAAAGGCACTCCAAGAAGCTGCTGGCCAATGCCATAGACCCCAAACCCATACTGAACAGCTTGTTAGAGGAAGACCTAGATAGACCTAGTGACATTCAGGTAAGATCAAAATTTCTAGTTATAGGGCTGGGGATATAGCTCATTGGTAGGGTCCTTGCCTACCATGTTCAAGGTCCTAGGTTCAAGTCCTAGCACAAAAAAAAAAAAAAAAAAAAAAAAAAGGAAAGAAAGAAAAAACTTACTTGCATTGATTCAAACTCCTTTCTTTCTATTGGTCCTTGCTTGTGCCACCCAGAAACAATAGCCTTGGTTCTGGCCTGGGTCATTAAGTTCTGTCTCTTTAGTTACCTGCTCTTATCTCTTTCTTGCTCCTATTCCCAGGAACAGCTGGCTGTCCTCAGCACAACACAGAGAAGTTACCTGTTGACTCATCCCCTTCCCTCTCTTCTTTTTCTTTTCTTTTCTTTTTTTTTTTTTGTGGTACTAGGGATTGAACTCAGGGGCATTCTACCTCCAAGCTACACTCCCAGTCCTATTTTTTAGTCTTTATTTTGAAACAGGGTCTCACTAAGTTGCAGAGGGCCTCACTAAGTAGCTGAGGCTGGCCGCAAACCTGCATCCTCCTGTCTCAGCCTCCCAAGTACTGGGATTACAAGGATGTGCCACCATGCCCGTTTTCCCTTCCCTCTCTTCTGCAAAGACATCTGAGAAACCTAAGACAAAGCCAAGCCAGGCTACACTGTGATAGTTGACCAGCTCAAGGCCAGAATCAGAAACACAGCTTCAGAACTTAATTCCTCATCTCACAGGGGTATGCTTAGGTGACCAAGTCAGAAGGGCCAGTGCACCCAGCTCACCTGTGTCCAGGTGGTAGGTACACACAGAGAGTATGTGCCTGCAAGGCTGGCACCTCCATGGGCCCCACAGGGCAGCAGGGTATCGCTGTAGCTCTGGGATCAGCCTCTGCAGCTCCTCCCAGGACAGTGCTCACATCCCCACTTCCCTTCTCCTGGTCACAGTTCTGTGTGAACAACCACCTTCCACTTGCACTTACACTTCAATCTCAAGTCTGCTGATTCCTTTTGTTAAAAGGAAAAGACTCAGACAAGTTAAGTTTAACAGAGTTTAACTGAGTAAAGAAGGATTCACGAACCATGCAGAACCAGAATAGGTTCTAAAAACTTCTACTGGGAATCCGGGCGGCAATGCATGGACAGAGGCAGCAGGGGTGTACGGTGACAGTTTAGTTGGTTGCAGTGCGGCATTTGCTCTATTTAAGTCAGTTGGCACCTGTGTTTGACTGGCTGAAGCTCAGCTGCTGTGATGGACTGATGAACAGCTCTTTGTTACCTGAGCAGACTCCCATGCTAGGCTGTCAGTTCACATAGTAAGCTAGGTTGTAGCTTACTTCTGTCCTTCTGAAAAGACTCAAGGGGTGGGGGAGCATCCTCAGGCCAAAGTTAGTTTAAAATTTCTGTGAATGCATTTTAAGTCAGCAACCTCTACCATGGGGTATGGATTTTACTTTCCTCCAATCAGAGTCTTCCAGGACTTTACAGTCTTCTCCTCACTGCTATCTTTTGAGTTGAGAACAGCCCTTACTTTGTTTTTGTTGTTTTTGCTGTTGCTGTTGTTTGTAAGGTTTTGTTTTTGGGGTGTGTGTGTGTGTGTGTGTGTGTGTGTGTGTGTGTGTGTATTTGGTACTGGGAATTGAACCCAGGGGCATTCTAACTCTGAGCTACACCCCCATCTCTTTAGCAATTTTTTTAAAGAAATTTGAAACAGGGTCTTCCTAAGTTGCTGAGACTGGCCATGAACCTGTAATCCTCTTGTCTCAGCCTCCTAAGCACTGGGCTTATACTTTGTTCACTAAATTCACATTAGAGTTATTTTACACACACACACACACACACACACACACACACACACACACACACACCTCCTCCTCCTTTCTCAAAAGGACATACATCCCAAATTTCTTTACGCTATCAAGTTTTATACCATTTCTTAATATTTCATAGAAAGCACTCAGTTACCCAGATGACCCCCCCAAAATGGTGACTGATAGCTGATGGAGAGATTTAGGAGGTGTCTTCTTCATGTTTATCCTCACTTCTCTAGTGCCCAGCAGCAATGTGTTGTTCCCAAGCCTCAAGACTTCATCTTAAAACCATCAGAAACAGGCCTTAAAATTCTATTCAGCTATTCAGTCACCACCTGAAATGGAGATCCTCTGAATTAACAAGTGGGCATCCTTCCTCTCCCAACCAGTACCTCAGAGAGGACAAGCAGTTTGGACCTTATAAATCCACTCCTCCAGTTATGTCCTGTGCACCTAGACAGCAGTAAATAGGCTAGAGTATAACCTTTCAAGCGAGTATCTCCTGGCTCTGTAGGACTCCCCAGTCACTCCAGAAAACGATCACTGCCTGAACTCTTATGTACTGGGACATCAGGACTGTCCTTGAGCTTTGGAGATATTTTTAGATATGGTAACAGATCTTTTCAACACACCATAGTATAGACTATGACACAACTGCCTTGACCTATCTTCTGTCTGTAAACTACACATCGAGGCAAGGACCTCCTCTGCTTTCCACACTGCTGGACTTTCAGCAACCCACATGTTATGGTCCCCCCAAATCCATGCGTTAGAATCTAATCACCAATGTGATAGCGTTTAGGAACTAGTTAGATCATGAGAGCTCAATCCTTCTGAATGTGATTAGTGGCCTCTTAAAAGAAGCTCAAGTAAAACTAGGCATGATGTCACACACCTGTAATCCTAGTACTTGGGAAGCTGAGACAGGAGGATTACAGGTTTGAGACTAGCCTCAGTGACTTAACAAGATCCTGTTTCAAAAATAAAAAATAAAAGTGTTGGGGTATAGCTTGGAGGTAGAATACCTCTGGGTTCAATTCCCAGTATGATTAAGAAAGAAGGAGGAGGAGGAGGAAGAGGAGAATCAAATGAGTTCCTTGTCCCTTTCTACCATGTAAAGATACAGCAACAGGGCTCTATCTATGAAGCAGAGAGCCCTTACCAGACACCTAATCTGCTACTGCCTTGATCTTGGACTCTCCAGACTCCAGAATCATGATCAATACATTTATGTTGTTTATAAATTACCAAGTCTAAGGTATTTTGTTTTAGCAGCATGAATAAAGACAATTCACAGGTCTGGGTAATAGTAGACACACAATACATGCTTATGGAATCCATTTCTCATACTGGTAAGAAATCACAAAATTATCTTCTGCTCTCCTTTTCAATCCTGAACTTGAGATAAGTAGTATTCTAATAGAGACTTCAGTTGAATAAAGAAAGCCACACCCGCACAGGGAGAGAACACCCAGAAAGAAGCTGTAAAAGTTCCACTTGGAGAGGATTTCTGGAGAAGAGACGAGGCATGACTGGAGATGCACGCGGTGTTGTAGGCACACTGCCCCCAACCAGGCCAGGAGTGGCAGCACCTTGGCCCCCAGCTCTGATTCAGGAAGCTCAATTTTCAGTCTCCCAGGAGTGAGAAGGCCTTTATGTACTGAGTCACACTGACCAAGCAGAGGGAATGATTTATCCATTTGTTGAATTATAATAAGGACTAAAATGGCCAAGAGGACCAGAGCATATGTTTTACATGGTCTGGAAACAAAATTTAAAATCAGAAGATTATCCAATGAATGTGGAATCAGGACAAAGGAGTTAGGCAATATAATAAAACAGCCCCTACTCCTCTACACCACTACACACATCATGGTGTGTCTGGTGTCCTGTCACCACCAGAAAGTGTGCGTGCACTCGTTCTCTATCCACCCATCTATCTATCTATCTATCTATCTATCTATCTATCTATCTATCTATCTATCATCTATTATCTATCTATCTATCTATCTATCTATCTATCTATCTATCTAGTGGAGATAAAAAATATCAAAGCCTGTGCCTGGGCTTATATATGGAACCATTCTCTCCCCTACTGAACTTTACCCGCACACACACACACATACACACACACACACACACACACACACACACACACACACACTAAAGGACAACACAACAGTTAGACAATACAGACAACAGGTGTGTCAGAGTAATTAAGAAAAAGGAGGCTCATTATAGCACAAGAAGCCAGGCCAGGGTGCCCCTAAAGTCCTCTGAGCCTTTGCCCATCCTCCTCTGCCTGCCAAGCTGGACTTTTACCCCCCCATTCTCTGCAGATTCCTGCCCACTCTGGGGAGCAGGGCTCAGACACCATCTCCCCCATGAAGTCCTGACCAACTATTTCAGCCTACAAGGATCTCTTTTTTTTTCCCCTCAAAGCCCATGACATAGATTACTTGAATCTCTCCGTTTAATAATGAGAGTATAAATCAGACTCCCTAAAGATCAGACTGTTCCTCACTGAACCCTCAGAATGATTTATATAGCTGCTGTTCTAAAGCATCATAGATACATGAATTAACTTGGACCATTCACAGTACTAGGGAATTAAACACCCTTTGAGTTTCAGTTAATGGAGTTTTTGAAACATCTGGTACAGTAAGCCCACAGAGAGCAAGACTGGCCATATCTAAAATCACTTTGAGAATTTCTTGCCAAATAGGCCTACTTTGTATTTCTTGCTGCTAACATTTGTCTCCAAACAGCATACACCATTCTTTATAGCCCCAAGCTAAATAATTCTTTTTTTTTTTTTTTTTTTTTTTTTTTTTTTTTTTTTTTTTTTTTTTTTTTTTTTTTTTTTTTTTTTTTTTTTTTTTTTTTTTTGCGGTCCGAGCTATACCCCCAGCTCTATTTTTTATTATTTATTTTGAAACAGGGTCTCACTAAGTTGCGGAGTGCCTCACTAGGTAGCTGAGGCTGGTCACAAACCCAGATCCTCTGTCTCAGCCTCCCAAATGTCTAAATAATTCTTTTAATAAGCAAGGTAAAAAAAAGGACCAGGTATTTCCACCTCTGCTTCACAGAAAAGGCAACATAAAAAAAAGCAGTGGCTTCTTAAAGAGCCTGAGATAGCACAGCAGGAAAGTTCACCTTTCTAATGATCATCTTATCTTCCTTGGTCTGGGGTTCTAAACTAGGGTGTGTGTCTCTTTTAGTTTCTCCACCTAACCCACCCACAGCCACCTTAGTACCATGGCTGATAGCAAGCAAAGCAGAGCTTAGTGGAGACAGCACAGTGGCCGCCTCAACTTGCAGACAGGGCCTGGCCAGGAGATAGTCAGATGCACAAAAAGTAGGATCCTTCACCTTTCCTAGGTTTGAGGATGACAAATAGGCCCCCAAGTCTCTGGATGTACCTGGTTCATCTTCCTGGAGCATCAATTTCACAAGCAAACTTGGAGGATTACTCTCTATGCTAAATAAATAGTAGCTATGTTATAGAGTAAACTGCAAATATTAAGTGAATGTTCATGGCAAACATATTATGTTTCATATTTTATATGAAACACAAATATCATGTTTCTGGCAGCTTTGGCTTCTGCTTCAGACTCCCAAGAATACGAGTTAACTTTCTTTTCCCATTGGGCTAATTTAGTAGAAATTTTAAAGCACTGATAGGAATATGAGGTAGGTTTGTAGGATACAGTTTTCAGATCTTTATCTTAAATTTCTGCTTTTTCCCCTCCCTTTCTTTTTTTTTTTTCTTTCAATCAAGGTACAAATATATTTGTTGGAACAATGTAAACAAAGGCCTGTAGAAAGACAGGCAATGTTTACAATCACATCCCCCTCGCTCTTGTCCTGATGTTTCTTTCTTGATCCACCAGGCAACTCAGCCAGCCCTTAGGATGCACACCCTCAACCATCCTGCCTTCCCATGGTTGTTTCTGTTGTTCCCATGGACATGCCTGAAGGAAACAAATGCACCTTTAAGGAGAATGATGATTTAAAATATATAAATTATTTTCATTTGAAAGATAGGCCATTTTTCTAATGTTCTCTAGTTAGGCAAAAAATTATGTAGATCTTGATAACAGACATGAGCAATAATTAAAACCAGAATTTTAATTTCTCTCTCCCTCTCTCTCTCTCTCTCTCTCTCTCTCGCTCTCTCGCTCTCTCTCTCTCTCGCTCTCTCTCCCTCCCTCCCTCCCTTTCTTTCTTTTTCTTTATTGAGATAGGGTCTTGCTATTGCCCAGGCTGGTCTCAAGCCTCTGGGTTCAATGATCCTCCTGCCTCAGCCTCCAAGGAGCTGGGATGACAGGCCTATGCCATCACACCCAGCTTAGCTTCCATAACTTTAGTATCTCATAGATTCTCAATTTCTGCCTTTTACTTCATATCTCAGCAACACTATAATGGATTGAACAATCATATTTGCAAGCACATAGAAGCAAAAACGTACACTCCCTCTCTTTCCAATAGGACCAAGTACTTTCCATAGTCCAGTCAAGAAAAAATCATTTTGTACTCTGACATAAGCCAAAAATAACATGATCATCTTATCTGGAAGTTGGTCCCCCAAATAATAAAACCTTGAACATGTCCCACTCTCTGAAAAAGAACAATTTTCCCAACTGTTTACTATGCTGATGTCTGAAGATAACTCGAGACTTTGGGGGAAATGAAATCATGAGAAAAAGCTGTTTTCAACCATGAACAACAGACTAATGTACTCTTGAGAACACTGGTAATTTTGTGAGCTTTTTCCTTAAAGTATTTACTGTGGTTTTATTTGATGAGCCAGTCTTCTGAAGCAAGATCCTCTTGCACTCTGAGAAAGTAAATGTTTTCTTTCCTAACTGCTCCTGCCTCTAAATCTTCCATTTTTAGAGGTAAAATTAACATCAAGCAAACAGCTTGCTATTCTTTACTCTTTTAATTGAAGCATAAATAACCTATTCTCTGAGATGGCACAACTTATGGGGCCTGCTCAAATGCCTATTTATTTTTTGTTTCCCACTGCTCCTTAAAATGTATTCAGGGGGTTTATCATCCCTTCCCTCAAACACTGGAGTAGATTCCATCGCTTTTCTGTCATGCAACCACTTCCAAGTTGCAAAAATATTAAAATGTCCAGTTTGGGGAAACAAAAGTAACTCTGACCTGGTTGTAACCTGAAATCTGTCCTATCCCAGCAAGGTCCTGCAGTGTCTTCTTTTCTCTTCCTCTATCATCTACTAAACTGCTGGCTAGTTCTCGCCCCTTCAAGATCAAAGTGGGAAGTTATTTTATCTCTCTGTAACTCCATTTCTTTGTCAAATAGGAATGGTGATAGTTATATGCCCCACCTCATGGAGGGAGTTATTGCAGGGGTTAAGTTGAAGTTGTGAAACACTCCTAACCAGCACCTCACAAGCTCCATATAAATGTCTGTAAGAAAAGGCATGTCCTTGGCAATGAAAACCAAATTTGCTTTTGAGCAGCTACTTCACACTATGATTCCTTCAGGGCTGGTGATGTTCTGAAACCCACAGATTTCATCTTTTACATGAACTTCTGGGGCCATTGCATCCTTTGTGTGTGTGTGTGTGTGTGTGTGTGTGTGTGTGTGTGTGTGTGTGTGTGACTAGGGATTGAACCCAGAGGCATTCTAACTTTGAGCTATACCCCCAGCCCTATTTTATTTTTACTTTTATTTTCTGTGGTACTTGGGATTGAACCCAGGGCTATCTACCTCTGACCTACACCCCTAGCCTTGTTTTTCTTTATTTTGAAATGGTCTCACTAAATTGTGGAGGACCTCGCTAAGTAGCTGAGGCTGGCTGCAAACCTGAGATCCTCCTGTCTCAGCCTCCCAAGTACTGGGATTACAAGTGTGCACCACCATGCCTGGCTCATCCATTACTTTTTTCCCACTCTTTCTACTGGAAATTGAACCCTGAGCTATTATACCTCTAAGCTATACCCTTAGCCCTTTTTTTAAAATTTTGAAACAGGGTCTTGCTAAGTTGCGGAGGATCTTGCTAAGTTGCTGAGGTTGACCTCTGACCTCAATGCATAACTAGATCTTTAACCCTACTGTGACCCCAACATTTTAGTATTATTATATCTTGTCCACATATAGTATGGGTCTCATAGATTATCCTTTCTGATTTATAGTTGCAACTGTGATCAGTGCCTCCTGTATGCCTTTCTCTTGGTGAATGATACCAAGAAGAAGAGACAGGGACAGATCCCTTTGCATCCTATTCTTTCCCCTCCTTATCCTTAGGTATAGTAAAAGACTTCCTAAAATATCTCTGCAAAGGTGGGACACACTTTAGATTGTCCACTGATGGGAGGGCTCAGTGACTCTGACTTATCTGTAGGTCTGTGGCTCTGGGCATCTCTGTTGGTGAAATGGAAGTAGCAGTCACCTTGCTGTAAGGACTAAAGGACTGTGCATTAGGAAACTCCTAGCCAAGGTGCTCTCACCCTGAAGACATTAAAAAGTCAACAATAAAGAATTCAGAGATGAATTCTGATGGGTGATATACCTCAGCATCTGGAGCCCAACAGAAATAAAAAAGAAGTCTACACTTTTCAGAATGTGATGATGAAATCATCTGCAAGGTACCAGAGATGCACCCCCCTGCCCCAGCCACTGTGAGCAGAGTGGGATTAGCCTGGAAGGCTGAGTGGGGGCAGCCAGGGCCAGGTATGTGGAGGCAGCAGGATAAACAACAGAGAAAACACACACATAGAGTTCACAAAACAATACCTACCCTCACTCATGCAATGCCCTCTGATATTTTCCCTTCTTTTGAGTTTAATGTTTTTTTAAAAAAATGCTGGTTGTGATTCACTGAACTGGTATCATCACCCTAATGAGTCATAGCTCACATTTACAAAACAGTGGATACGGCATGCTCCAATCTACAGCCCACCAGATTGCTAGACAAGAGAAAGAAGTTAGCGTGGCCCAGTTGTCTTTGTAAACACTTCTCTGGGTTGTCCTGGAACGTTGCCAGGATTCACTGTCTCTCTCTTTTGAAAAAGGCTTTTGGCTCTGTCTCATTTCCGTACCTGTGTAAGGTGACTATAAACACTTGCCTGGCTCTAGGATCCTGTGACTTGAGCTTTGGACCAGCTAGTCAGTTTCAGGCTTCAAGAACCTTTTACAGGGGTTTAGGCTGGCCTTCCCACTTTGAAAAGAAAGAGATAGGGAACAACTCTGCAGATCTCTGTCACCTTTTCATATCACTTCAGCTTCTGTAAACAGTGGATAATCTCCCTTATGGGAACAAGCCTTGTTGAGAGCAGCCAGCTTATCTCTGCAGGCCAAGGCCCTCTCCAGCCCTGGTTCTTGAAAATGTGCCCCACATGACATGCTTAAAGGACACTAAACTCACAGTCCCCACTTCCAGACTCCTCTTCCCCAGTGTTAACTGGAGAGTCAGCTTGGAAAATCCACCTACTACTTCAATGTACTTTCCTCCACAGATACACTGGAAGTACTGCTACTTACTTTGGGGGTTTTCATAAGGATTTATGTATGGATGTTCCTCTCTCGTCCCTGGAGTAAGTAGTATATGGCTGCTTTCCTCCAAGCTTCTTTGGCTTTCAAAACACCACTGACAATTTTATTTTAAATCAGCTGTCAGATTAAAGCAAATCATCTAAAATGATGTAGAAACCACAAAGCCTCAAAACAGGTTTCTAATGAGGCTACTCTCAGAAGGCCTTCCTTAATTCATTACACAGAAAGGATGGGAAAGAGGCCGGACAAGCAAATAGCATCCCTTGATCAGCAAGATGACCTGCAGCGGGGCTCAGCTCCCAGGCTAAACTAGCCAACTGTCAAGCCCGGGTTCATTCTGAGAACTCTACCCACTGCAGGGAACATGCGCCTAGGGTCAGGGGGAAATGCATTTCGTCTGGAGGGGTAGGGTCCCCCACCCAGGAGCGCCGTCTCAGGGCCAGAGCACCGTGCAGGCAGGCAGGCCGAAGCAGCGGGTAAAGTTTTCTCAAGGGCTGGATGGCTGGAGGAAGCCCACCTAATCCCTAGCGCTCTGCAGCTGCCAGCTTTCTTGTATGCGCTCCGGCAGGACACCGGCTCATCAGCCGGGGCTGCAGGGAAGGTTTTTAATTTGGGTGCTCTCCACGGGGTCCACACTCTTTCCGTTCTCCAATCCCCCCAGCCAAACATCCTGCCTTGGCCGCCCCGCGCCCCGGCTTTGCTGAGTGGGGCGCCCCGTCCCGCCCGGGGTTACCGGCTGGCGCGCCCTGGCCCGCGGGCTGGGCGGGTTCACCGCTGCTCCGCTGCTCCGAGATGCGCGATGCCGGAGCCTCACAAGCCTCCGCCGCCGCTGCCGCCCCCAGCCGCCTGGGGCTGGCGAGTCGCTCCCTGCGCCGCTGTGCGGCCGACACGCGCGCTCCCGACCCGCGGCGGAGGCGGCGCGGGGCGCGGGCCGGGCTGAAGCGGCAGGCACAGCTCCGCAGCTGCAGGCGGCGAGCCAAGAGCGCGCGAGCTCTGCAGAATTCTCTCCCAGACAGGCTGCCTCTCTGAATTTGCATCAAAACCTGCCACTAGGAAAGGGAGGAAGAAAAGGGGGGGGGGGGGGAATCTCAGAATCCTTTACTCTCCCAGGCTCTGCCTTGGGTTCTTAAGGCCAGCTTTGGTTGGCACGAGCTCAGAAGCTGAGCGAGAGAGAATGGGGCAGCTTGAATTGAGGCATATGAAAAATCCTCAGCATTGGGTTCAAGTTCAATAAAACCAGGGTCCCCCATAATGCGCTGCTTAAATGACTACTTCGGTTTTAGTGCCTCCATCTGCCTCAAGTGCAGGTGCCAATTAATCAAACGTCCTCCCAACAGGCCCCAGGGGGTTAGGGCTGGCCTTGGAGTAGTTTCAAGTTAGCAGGCTTGGCTCGGCCTTCTCCCTTCCAGCAAATATTTATTGACTCCATATTCCTGGCCAGACACTGGTCTGGGCACTGGGGAGACATAGACAATAAACATAAGAGATAAATAAAATGTGCAGTTTGTGAGATAGTGCTAAAGTGCCGTGGGTAAAAGATAAATAAATAAGGCAAGAAATGGGATAACATTTGGGAGTGGGGTGCAGTTCCAGAAGGTGGTCAGAGATGGTGGAACAAGAAGAGAAAGGGGTGAGACAGAGGCCAGGCTGGCATCTAGACAGAGCACTTGTGGTGTGATTGTTTTGTTACAGGTACCACATCAGGCAGGTAGGATTACCATTTCATTTTATGGTTGAAGAAACTGCAGCTTAGGGAGGTTTTAAATGAATTGCCCAAGGTTACATTAGTAAGTGAGGGAGCTAATGTCCAATCTCAGGAAGCCTGGTGCTTCAAAATCCTAGTTTAACTACGGCCATCCTGCAGTGAGTGAGGGGTGGGGAGCCATTGCAGCACGCGTGCAGGCTGACTGTGGTGTAACTCCACCTAGGGTTCCTGGAAATGACATCTGATTCATGACTTCTTTTTTTTGCGGTACTGGGAATTGAACTCAGGGGCATTCTACCTCTGAGCTATCCCCCCACCCCTATTTTTTATTCTTTATTTTGAAACTGAGTCTCACTAAGTTGCGGAGTGCCTCACTAGGTAGCTAAGGCTGGCTGCGAACCCGGATCCTCCGGTCTCAGCCTCCCGAATGCTGGGATTACAAGCGTGGCGCCACCATGCCCGGCTATGACTTCTTTTTTTTTTTTTTTGCGGTACTGGGGATTGAACTCAGGGGCATTCTACCTCCGAGCTACACCCCCAGCCCTATTTTTTATTCTTTATTTTGAAACCAAGTCTCACTAAGTTGCAGAGTGCCTCACTAGGTAGCTGAGGCTGGCGGCGAACCCGGATCCTCTGGTCTCAGCCTCCCGAATGTGACTTCTTTTTTTAAAGTAGTTTCATTATCGCATGCCAAATGAAATATTTTGAAAACCATCTTTGCAGCATATGCATATGTTCCTCTGCCTCAATCACAAGCAGTTTAATTCTTTTTGTGTGTGTGTGGGGGGGGGTACTGGGGATTGAACTCAGGGGCATTCTACCTCTGAGCAATACCCCCAGCCCTATTTTTTATTCTTTATTTTGAAACAGGGTCTCACTAAGTTGCAGAGTGCCTCACTAGGTAGCTGAGGCTGGCCGCGAACCCGGATCCTCTGGTCTCAGCCTCCCAAATGCTGGGATTACAAGCGTGGACCACCATGCCCGGCTAGCAGTTTAATTCTAAATGACATAATTTGACCATCTGTGGTGGGTGGGAGTTGCTAGTGGTCCCACATTTCTATGCTGCTTCATTCTAGTTGCACATTCCTACTTATTCCCGGTCAGAGGGACCACCACCCATGCAGTAGAGCCTGTACCAACTGTCACCAGGGCACGGTGAAACCATTCCGAGAGCAAAGCGACAGAACTGTGACTGCAGTGTTTGAACAGGCCAGTCTTAGCTGTGGGAAAGGCCATTTAGTTTCAGACCACTAGTTTCAAAAGCTCAAACTGCAGCACCGAGAGAGCATCATCATCAGTAGGATGGCAAAGTCTACATGTCTGTCCTAGATACCTCTGCCTTCCCATGGCTGCATAAATTCCCTCATTTATCCCAGTGCCAGCAACATCCACCTTTACTTCAAGGTGCATCTCAAATACTACTTCTTCTAGGAAGCCTTTCTCACTGCACAGCTGCAAGTGCAAGTGAACACTTAACCTAAAATCTAATACTTTTATGGCACCTGTCCTTTTCTGCTTACTTTAGACTTTAGTATATAATCTCTGTGTGTGTGTGTGTGTGTGTGTGTGTGTGTGTGTTACTTCGGATTGAACCCATGGGCAGTCTACCTCGGAGCTACATCCCCAGCCATTTTTTTTTTTTAATTTTGAAATAAGGTCTCACTAAGTTGCTGAGAGTCTTGCTATTGCTGAGACTGGTCTTGAATCTGAAATCCTTCTGTCTCAGCCTCCCAAGTGCTGAAATTACAGGTGTGTACCACCATGCCTGGCTTCTAGTGTGTGTGTGTGTGTGTGTGTGTGTGTGTGTGTGTGTGTGTATGTGTATTAACTTTCCCTATACCTGTTTCATATTTAGTTTCTTCATAGGTTCCAGCCTAATGCCTTGCATCCAGTGGGCATTTGATAAATGAATTATTAATAAACTAAGCTACAAGAATATAGATTCCTTGTCTTTGAATTTTGTCTTTTCATTCCAAAATAATTTTTCAGCGCACAGAAATTTAGTGACAAGACTGAGTTATATGTAGCTATACATGTTGTTTTTCAATATAAGTGGACAGCAGTTTGCCTTGAAATGAATTTATGAGACTGTAAAACTGAGGCTTAAGACTATCTTACCTAGGGTCACAACACTGTTCATTGATAGAGCCAGAATTTAAACCTAGGACTTTCAACTTCAAAATGCATATTCTTCATTCCAGACTCATACTCCTCCTGATTTATAATTTATTCATTTATACACTTATGTGATCTTTCAACATGTTGATACTTGCAAACTTTTTTGTGTGCTTAGTTCTGCACCAGGAAAATTGCAATGATTAAAACATAGTTTTTGCCTTCAAAATCTCTCATAATCCAGTAAAAAGGACAGACAGGTAGGGAAGTAATCAAAATGCAGTATTATTATGAGCCTTCTAAAAGAGATTCTAAAGGAGGTCTCTTTCACCTTTCATGATGGGAAGTAGGACATGACAGTAAGAACTCACTGAGAAGATAGAATGTGATTCTAATTTTGAAGAACAAATAATCATTTATTACAATGATAATTGGGAGAAGCACGTGGAAGACAAAGGAAGGAATGTGTGCAAAAAAACATGGAAGAATAAAACACATCTGGACGGTAGCCATGCCAACCTGGGAGGGCTGCAGCCTGGGGAAAGCAATGTGGAGATGAGGCTGGAAGGTGAGCAGGGCTGCGTCACAAGGGGTCCATGGGGTAGCTTCACGGAGTCCACTGCCCCCTGAAAATGCATGAAAAGCAAGCCATTCATATCTATGCATGTCAACTTCTCAGGGAGAGGCTTTATACCTTCAAAGAGGTTGTCTGGCCTAGGGTTGGAAGGTGGGGGAATCAGTTTCCTTTCTCACAGCCTGATGCTTGACCCACGTGCCACATATAACCTCGAGGAATAGCAACATCAGCCAGGATTTGCTGGATACCGGGATTTGGGTTGAGTGAAAGGCTCACCACTGCCAGATGGTCTACAAACATGCAGTGGTGCTGCCAGCCCTGCTCGAGAACGACTGAACCCTCCTGCCCAGTATCTGCACCTATATTCCCTCTAAAGTAGAAGGTGGCATTGCTGGCTGGCGGGCGGGCCAGACGCAGGCAGCTGACAGCTGAGAACACATCCTGGGGAGGTAGCAGGAAGCAAGACCACAGTGAGCTATGACTCCAAGCCCTCAGTGCACGTCCATTGCCCCTCAGGCTTCACTTACTGCAATGGGTTCATTATGTTCCCCCAAATCCATAGGTGCTAACCCCCAGTACTTCAGAATGTGACTGTATTTGGAAGTGGTGCCTTTAAAGAAGTGATCAAGGTTAAATGAAGTCATACGGGTGGACTTTAACCAATCTGACTGGTGTTCTTAGAAGAAGGAGAGACTCTGTGAGCACAGAGGAATGGCCAAATGAAGGTGGCAAGGAGGTGGCCATGTGCAAGCCAAGGAGGAAGCCTGGTATCAAGCTTTTTCTTAGGACCCTTACCGGAAATCAACCCTACTGGCACCTTGATCTTAGACTTCCAGTTTCCAGAACTGTGAAGACAAATATCTATTGTTTAAGTCATCCAGTCTGTGGCATTTTGTTATGGTAGCAGCCCAAGCAGGCTTATAGACTCACACAACACCAATTCAAGTTTCAAAAATAAGGCTTTTATGAATTTCAAGATGGCGACCGAATAGCTTTAAATCTCCACTGAGTGGCCCCCTCAGCATGGAGTCCTATACCGCTGCACTGGCCGGGTCTTAGGAGTTTGAGAATGGAGAGGTGCACATGACTTGGAATCCACCTACGGGGAAATGTAATTGAAGCTGCCAGGGTGGGCAAGATTGCTCCCAGGAAACAGGAAGTGAGAAGAAGGCTGATGTCAGAAAGAGCAACTAGAGAAATAGGAGGTGAACATGAGAAGGTGAAATTTAAACCAGATATGGTGGTGCATGCTGGTAATTCCAGTAACATGGAAGGTCGAGAAAGGAGGATCGAAAGTTCAAGGCCGACCGCAGCAACTTAGCAGGACCTTGTTTTAAAATAAAAAATAAAAAGAGCCAAGGGTATAGCTCAGAGGTAGAATGCCTCTCAGCTCAATAAGAGATAAAAGAGAGAGAAAGAAAGAGAGAGAGAGGGAGGGAGGGGAGGAGAAGAAAGGAGGGAAGGAGAGAGAGGAGACGAGAGGAGAGGTGGGGAGAAGAGGGGAGAGGAGAGGAGAGGTGAGGAGAGGTGGGGAGAAGAGGGGAGAGGAGAGGAGAGGAGAGGAGGGGAGAAGAGGGGAGTGGAGGGGAGAGAAGGGGAGAGGAAGAGAGAGGAGGGGAGAGGAGGGGAGAACTGGGCAATAGTGTCTAAGACCCTAAGACCCAAGATCATATGAATAAGAATCAAAGCTCGTGGGCCTTAGCATGGAGGTCTTATGGTAGAACTGGGGCCAGATTACTGCTAGCAAAGAGCAGGCCACTTCTAGGCAGCTGGGGGAGAAAGGAGTAGAATGGCACTTTAGGCCTGTGGGAGGCCAGAGGGCCAGGAGTGCTCAAATCTAGCCCACATCTTGTCACCTGGCTCCATCAGCCTGCTGGAAGGGCCCATGGAAGGGCTTCCAACAGAGGCACTGAGCAGCCTACCCTAGCAGCTTGTAGCTCCTGTTTATTACCCGAATCCTCTAACTGGCTTCATGAAATGAGAATGGAGACATTTCTGTCCCATTCTAACACAAGAACAGTACCGGTACAGAGTAGGCACAGCAAACCTATGTTATATGAATGAACAGGATGCCGAGTTGAATGAAGGAAAGGTTTTATATGTTTCGTTTAGTTTTTTTTAATTTTATATTTTTCTTGTGGTACTGGTAATTGAACCCAGGGGTGTTCTACCTCTTAGCTACATCTCTAGCTCTTATTTACTTTTGAAACAGGATCTTGTTAAGTTGCTGAAAGTTTTGCTAAGTTGCTGAGGTTGGCCTTGAACCTGTAGTCCTCCAGTATCAGCCTCCCAAGTACTAGGATTACAGGCATATGCCACTATTGTCCAGCTAGTTTAGTCCTTATTCATTTGTTTCAAGTGAGAGACTTAAACCTATTCATAGATTTAAAGCAAGGGTCCAGAAGGAAGAAAGAAGTTGAAGATAGAGAAGTTAACAGGGAAAATAACTAACAAAATAAGATGCTAGAGAAAAGAATGTGAAAATAAATCAAGGGAATGCTGAATCATCCTTTGAGAAATTCACTTACTTATCTATTCACTGGTGAGTATCTTATATTGTTCTGATCCATTCCAGGGATGGAGAATTTATTTGGAGGTCAGGGTGAATTCAAAAGAAAATATAAGATATGCCCAGAGTGGTGGCACATACCTGTAATCCCAGTACTTGGGAGGCTGAGACAGGAGGATCACAGGTTCAAGGACAGCTTCAGCAACTTAGCAGACACTCAGCAACCTAGTGAGACCCTGTTTCAAAATGAAAAATGCTGGGGGTGTGTCTCAGAGGTAGAGCACCCCTGAGTTCAACCCTTGGTATATATTTTAAAAAAGGAATAAAAGAGGGAAGGAAGGAAAGAAGGAAGGGAGGGAGGGAGGAAGGATGAGATATATTCCTTTCCATTAACCAGATATCATCTAGTTAAGGTATTTTTTCATAGAAAAAATATGCAGCAATGGAACACAGCAAGGATGTTCCTAAGTGTCTGAGTAATAAAGATTTGGAAACAGAATGAACTGGGAGAATACCCTCAGGCATAACAGCAGATTTGGAGAGAAAATAGGAAAAGGAAATAAAAAATAGGGGAACATGGGCTCTGGACTGGCCTACTGGTAATGGGCCAGCTGGCAACTCTGAGAATCTGAAAAATAGGGACTCATTGTTGACTCAAGACCTGGGATGGCTCCATTTATTTTCTTATTGATTAGAACTTATGCCAACAGACCCAGCAGAAAGCGGTAATATCAAGACCTGTCTCAAAGAAGGATAAATCCTTAATAATGTGTCTAGGCATGGAAAACCTGGCTGTGTTTCAACAAATCCAATAATAAGGGAAGGGCTAACTAAAGAAAATGATGAGAGAGGAAAACTGGCATTGTTTTCAGATGTTAAAATAAAAAATATGACACAGTTACTTCTCTGACTTGCTTGTTTTGTTTAGAAAATAGGATAATCTATCATCTATCCAAATCAAAGGCAAAACCACACACACACACACACACACACACACACACACACACACACACACGTATTCCCCTCATAAAAGTCATCCAAGGGAGCAAACACACAACTTACTTCCAGGACATAGTTTCCTCCTTCTGCTCCATTAAATTTCAGAAACTAAACAGGGGGGCGAGTATTCAGAAACCTGAAGCCTCTCAGGAAGGAGCCTGCTGTGGCTGGCCATGTTCTAATCACCAGTCTTTCCCATCTCATTAACAGCAGTAGCTTGCCATCCATTCTTCCTTAGGTAATTTGAAGGTTATCCCTTATTATAATATTTTAAAAATTATTTTTGGTGTAAATTGAATTTTTTTTTTGCTTTGTCTAGGTTTTATACCACTAGTTGTTTCCAGTCAGCCCAATTATTACTGAATATATGTACAAGGTGTTCCCTTGCCAGTGTTTCTTTCTGTTTCATGGATTTCACACCAGGGCAGGAGGTACCTCTGCACAAGCTTACACACAGGCCTCCTCATGATACCCAGCCTGTTCCTTCCCTTCCGAAGCTTAAGCATTTGCTCAGAGCTTTCCTCTTGCTTCTAGTCCTATT
>PVLC010002526.1:102500-105168 GCA_004027655.1 Graphiurus murinus
ACATTGTCAAACCTTGCCAGCAGAATGGAATGCTTGAGGAAAGGAAGATAATCCACAAGACAAGCATGCAAAGCAGGAATGCTGATGTTTCCCAGTGCACACACCCCTCCATCCAACTCTAGCTCTGCCTCTTATCAACAATTCCACTTGATCTATAAAGTCCACCTTTGTCTTGTGGCTCCCAATCTTTTTTTACTTTCTACTATTTCCTCTTATATTATTTTAATTCCTTCTGGTCTCTGCCTTGGTGAGATATCTGCTTTATTAAAAAAGGAAAAAGAACAAAATTCACAAAGCGCTTTCTCATGATGAAGGGAGAATTTGCTCCCGTTGGTCCTCTTGAGCATTCTGCTGTACAAATCAAATGAATCAGTAAACAGCATGTTGCTTGTTAAATTAGAATATGAATGTGCATGTGGTTGCTGTGGTCACAAGAAACAGTTATTATTGGAGTGCAGATGAGAAACTGAATGAGCTTTCATTTCCCTCCCAGGACCAGGTGAAACCATTTAACTCATAAATCAGACCAAGTAAACCATGTATGTTTTTAGATGTCAATTAAATTGTTTGGAAACCAATTCTTCCCTCCAGCTTCTTTTGAGGCAAACTCAAAGCTTATATAGTGCTGATTAGAGAGTAGAGATTCTGCCAAACTCTAATGGATGTTCCACCAGATTTTGAAAATGAGTCATCAAAGAACAATCAGCTTGTGGGCTACTTTTCAGATGTCCACTGGGGAAGGGAGTCTTAATTCTACACCAGACGCAAAGTTTAAATCAATCATTCATGCTTCTTTAAAGATGAATGGTTCTGCATATTCCAAAGAAGTTACAAAATATAGATTGCAACAAAATAAGAGGCCTTGGAGGTTAATATACATGGTAACACCCTTATTTTCCTTCCCTAAAAGACAATTACTTACTAAAATTTAGCATATTTGTTTAACATATTTGGCTGAAATCCCAGTACTTGGGATGCTGAGATAGGAAGATTGCAGGTTCGCAGCCAGCCTCAGCAATTTAGCGAGGCCCTCTGCAACTTAGTGAGACCCTGTTTCAAAATAAAAAGCAAAATAAGGCTGGGCCTGTAGCTCATAGGTAGAATGCCCCTGAGTTCAATCCCTAATACCACGATAGATAGATAGATAGATTTAACATAGTTGTATGCCATTTATTACATGCCATATGCTCTTGTAAGTATCTTATAAAGATTAACTTATTTCATCCCCATTATAGCCATATGAAATAGGTAGATAAAATTATTAACTTCCTCCTCATTTTCCAGATAAGGAAACTGAGGCATAGAGAGTTTAAACGTACCCAAGATCACATGATCTGCCAGAATCAAATCTAAAGTCTATGTTCTTATCCACTATTCTGTGCTGTCTTATTAAATGTGTGTATATACACACATGTACTAGGGATTGAACCCAGGAGCATTCTATCTTTGAGCTACACTCTCACTTAAGAGCTACACTCTCTTATTTTATTTTTTATTTTGAAACAAGGTTAGCTAAGTTGCTGAGGCTGGGCCTTGATCCTACAATCCTCTTGTCTCAGCCTCCCAAGTACTGTGATTATATGCATGTGTTACCATGCCCAGCCTTATTAAATATTTAATCACAAAATTTAAAAGCATTTAAGTCACTCTCTACTTTAAAATACTCCTTCTCTATCTGAAAAAGATACATGCGTCCACATCCACAGCATGTGGATTTTGGGGTCCACCAATGAAATGTGCAGAGATCATTCACAAGATGGTGGACAGAGTAGACAACTGCTCTTTAGATTTAACCACCTCACCAGGGGCTGAGAAATCCCCTGTGTTCCAGTTCTACCTCCACTGGTTGGGTCTAAGTGGAGAGATAATCTCTTCTATTTCCCTGTTGTCTGTTCTATGCGCAAGTTCCCAAGTTACTGTTGCCTGCTGGATGCTAAATAAGCTTCTCAAGATCACTAGTTCGTTCATTCATTCATTCATTCATTCATTCATCCCATAAACTCCTGCCATGTGCCAAGCTCACACTTGGCATGAAGAATATTTGACAGTATCTTCTAGAGAGTGAAAATAAATACAAATGGGACTGAAAGCAAACTGGGATTGGAAAAACCCTAAATAATGTTAATCCAAAACATCTCAGACAGATCAAAGAACAGTAATTCATCTCACATCCCAGTGCTAGACAGTGATAGTATAAATAAAAACTCTCATTATTAACTGCCTTTATATCTCTGACTCTGTGCTAGGTTCTGCTGATTATCAGTAAACAAGATAAACTCAATGCCTGCTTCGTTGAACATACGAGCTTTGAAGAAGGCTGCCAATAAAAAAGTAATTACAAATACAATTATAAATTATTGAATATTATAAATTATGCTTCTAGTTTTGATTTTATCAAATATTGAGATTCCCTGAAGCAGTTATATTGTCAGGAGCTCCTTATCCAGTCTGACAATTCCTCATTTTAGAGCTTTGGGGATACAGGATATTGGTAATTGAATTGTAATTTCCAGAGTCACTACTAATGGATGGCAAAGATTCAGTAGTTACACAGGCAGCATGGTGGGGAGCACTAGATAGACATTATTTCCTCCAAAGGTCCTAAAGATACAGAAAACTACATCCAGAGCATATGGGAAAGGAGCAAATCCACCTTAAAAATCAACTG
>PVLC010002527.1:0-17758 GCA_004027655.1 Graphiurus murinus
GCGTGCGCCACCACGCCCAGCTCCTGGGTTCAATTCTTAGTACCCAAAATTAATACTAATAATAACCCTAAGCAAACAAATAAAAACCTTAAGTCTAAAGTTGCTATCTTTCTCTATCTTTAAAGAGTCAGAAAAGTGAGTCGGGCGTGGTGGCGCAGGCTTGTAATCCCAGCATTCGGGAGGCTGAGACGGGAGGATCCGGGTTCGCCACCAGCCTCAGCTACCTAATGAGGCACTCCGCAACTTAGTGGGACTCGATTTCAAAATAAAGAATAAAAAATAGGGCTGGGGGTATAGCTCAGAGTAGAACACCCCTAAATTCAATCCCTAGTACTGCAAAAAAAAAAAAAAAAGAGAGAGTCAGAAAAGTAAGATTTTAATGCCCCTTATATCTTGACACATTCTTCTAGGCTTCGTGGCTGCAGATTTGATCTGGCCATGAATAGAAAAGCAAGCAGCAGAGCAGGCAAGCTTGTTTCCATGAACTTGGCACCACAAGGCACTTTGAACAAGGGCTCTATTATTTTTTAGGTAACAGGTGGTGGCTTGTGTATTAAGCTGTTCTGGGCAGAATTTCAGATTTCCATTCTTTGGTACTTGAGGCAACACACTTCTCCCACAAAGCAATCAATAACAATGAGGTGTCTGGAATGAAATGCAGCACACCATTCTGCTTCCCACATCTGGAAGGGTAAACCCACTTAACCAGTCAGAAATCAATGAGTTTTCTTTTGATTCTTGGCGGGGAGGGGAAGGGGGAGAGTAGAGACAGCGGAAAACACAATGGAAATGTGAATTGCGGATCTGAGAGCAATCACACAAAAAATTGGGCGTTATGACATATTCTCTTACAGGTAATAGACGCCAGCTCCAAAGTGCCCAGCCTTCATTTCTAACATCAACACTCACCACAGTACAATCTCTGTCACTGCGGGGTCACTTTGCTTCACATTAAATTAAAACACCTGTCATCGTAGGTGATATATAAGTGAAAGAACAAAGCAAAGGTTGCAAGTGGGGATTCCCGTGAATTATGTTTGGGATCTCTGTTTTTATTAAATCATGTCCTACAACAAGGGGCCAATAAGTGGAAAAGAAATTATTCCTTTTCCATTTTGTAGATACCAGATGAGAACTGAGAATGATAACCAATACTTATTTTTTGTGTGTATATGTGTTTGAGTGTGTGACTAGGGATTGAACTCAGGGGTGTTCTATCTGCCACATCCCCAACCCTATTTTATTTTTTACTTTGAAATAGGGTTCTGCTACACTGCTGAGGGCCTTGCTAAGTTACTGAGGCTGGCCTCAAACCTGAGATCCTCCTGTCTCAGCCTCCCAAGTACTGGGATTACAGGCATGCTCTACCATGTCTGGCAATTTATACTTATTCTATTAAAATAACTGATACTCATTCTGTTAGAACTTGAAGTTTTCTGTGCTTATTAGAATAGAGATAGAAACAAAAATATGCATTTTGTTGTTGCACAAACTTTCCTTGCATTCATGTGAGTAGGTAGCCCAGTCTTTACAAAACCCTTTCCTCTAAGCTGCCTCTGACTTTTTGCTTTAAGGAAGAACACCAGAGAATCCTTACTTCTGTAAAATGACTCACTTCTAAAACTGTGCTAGATTTTTAGCCCACAACTTTGGTCCCATCTTGCTCTCTTGAGACAGGGAAAAAGACTAAATAAATGTTAAGAGCAGCCCTTCTGTACTCTTGTCTGGCCTACTTGAAGATATTACTAAGGAAAGGCATATTGTGGCATTTAATACCTCATAATCACTTTTTATTTCATCAAAAGGAGTTAGTTTACTGGCCAACTGCATGATTTCATTATACAGTGGCCGAGTTTTTTATTCTTCAGAGACGACTGTAATAGTACAAAGAAAAGCAGAATTAGTAATATCCTTTGAATTTTTTTGTTTGTTTGTTTGTTTGTTTGTGGAAATGAAACATAACATTGAAAAATTGAGTTAACTATTCATATGCAATTTATTAATTTATTACTAGATAGTAATAAAGTGAATGCCATGTACACTTGGCCCAAGTCAAGAGAAATGAAACATTGCAGGCACCTGGAAGCCCCGTAATGTATCTTTCTGGTTACAATTTCCCTCCCTACTAGAGGTAGCCACTGTCCTGATTTTCTTTTTCTCTTTGGTAGTACTAGGGATTGAACGCAGGGCCTGGAACAAGCCCTTTTATTTTGAGATTAAATTGCCTAAGTTAGATTCACACTTGCAATCTTTCTGCCTTAGCCTCCCAAGTAACTAGATTACCATGCATGGCTTGTCCTGATTTTTATTATAATCATATCCTCAATTTTCATTGTAATTTTAAAGCTTAGAAATGTGCATCTCTAGTTTTGCCCATTTTTGAACTCTATAAAAATGGAAGCATAGGTATGTGTTCTTCTGTCTTCCTTTTTTTTTAACACGGGGCATTCTGACACTGAGCTACTACACCCTCATCCTCCCACCCTTTTTTTTTTTTGAAACAGGATCTTGTTTAGTTGCTGAGGCTGGCCTTGAACCTAAGGATCCTCCTATCTCAGCCTCTCAAGTACTGGGATTACAGACTTGCACCATCACACCCAGTTTTTTCTTGCTTTTTTAGCTCAATGTTGCTTGTAAGACTAATTCTTGTGTTTGCTTTGAGAACTGTCAAGCAGAGGAGAAGTCAAGAGGGTTGTATAACGGTATAACCATCACCTAATAGTTAATAAGCTTGGTCATTTCTGCTACTTTTTTTTCTTTAAAGTGTTTAATGTGAATTACAGTCTCTCTAAAAATTAAGAAAAATTTCTGATATAATCTCAGACTATTATCATACGTAACAAAACTAAGGATAATTCCTTAATATAACCTAATGCCCAGTCTATACTTACCTAGTTGACCCCAAATTGCTTGAAGTCAAGATCCATGAAGACTATGCTTTCAACTGCACAGCTTACATCCTGAAACTAGGCTGAGTCCTTCTTTTTCACATACACTTCATTAGTTATTGGAACTCCAATGAGGCTTGGCTGTGGGCCCTTCTTCTGTAGCAAAGAGAAAAGCATTCTACCTGATATCAGTGACATGGTTTACTTTAATGTTGTCACTCTAGAGGAAGTTATACTATCTGAATTACTGTCAGAAGACATAATTAACATCAATTATATCAAAACTAAAATCATTGCATTATAGATGCTCTGTGGCTTTGGACAGTTGGCAGATAAGCAAGTCTGGGCCTTTACTTGTGGGAGAGTACATGGAGGGCTGGCCCAGCCAGAGGAGCACAGTGGAGGCAGTGTTCTATGGCCTGAAGATTCCATCAGGAGCCGAGAAGAAGAAGATAGATGGTTGGTCATTTTGCACCATTAGGATCTTTCTTCCAGACCAGTCTTGGCTTCCTTGCTTGGTATTACAGGACTTGGGACTTGGGGATGTGTTTTATTTAAACATTTACCAGAAAGTTCTTTATAAAAGAGCTTGATCCCTTAACTACAGTTGTCTCTTGATATCCTTGAGGGATTAATTCCAAGACCACCACAGATGCTCAAGTCCTTTGTATAAAATGGTATAATGGTATAGCATTTACATAGACCCTACACACATTCTCCAGTATACTTTAAATAACCTCTGGATTACTTAAGATACTTAATACAATGCAACTCTTCTGTGTATAAATAGTTGTTGTATATTGTCAGGGAAGACATGTTCAATACAGGCACAATTTTTATTTTCTCCACATATTTTTCATGTGCAGTTGTGTTGGTTGATTTTACTGATATGGAACCTGCAGATACCAAGGGCTGTGGCTGTGTATCCCTTCCAGGTGGGCTGACTTCCCTGGTAGATTTTTACAATGGAACATCCCATCTGTTTCCTATGACCTAATACTTAGACCAATGTCTCCCAGAGGCTTTTCCTCAGAGCCCAAGTCCTAGTGGTACCTCTTAAAAGAGTCATGTGGGAAGCCGGGCGTGGTGGCGCACGCTTGTAATCCCAACATTCGGGAGGCTGAGACAGGAGGATCTGGGTTCGAGGTCAGCCTCAGCTACCTAGTGAAGCACTCCGCAACTTAGTGAGACTCGGTTTCAAAATAAAGAATAAAAAATAGGGCTGGGGGTATAGCTCGGAGGTAGAATGCCCCTGAGTTCAATCCCCAGTACCGCCAAAAAAAAAAAAAAAAGAGTCGTGAATTGGAAGATGCACTGGGTGGAATTGAATTAAGCTACTTTCTTTCCTCCGGGTCTTCCCCGGGGCCCCCAGAGTGCTGTGAAGGCTATGATTCTCCCCAGTAACACGTGGTGGTTCCCCAAATCATTTGTTCTCAGAACACTTCTTAGAGCCTCCCTGGGAGTTGCTGTTCTGCCATACAGACTTTGGAAAGTGCTGACCTAGATGATTTGCATCTCATCACAAACAACTGTACATAAACAGTCTCATCTCCTGCCTCATGGGCCATGAGCAAGCTATTAGCATCATGCAAATACCATAGTTGGGTTGCCGTATTGGAGAGGAGGAATTTTGTTCATGTGTTCACTGTTGTATCTCTCCAAACCTACGCTTGAGTCTCCCTAATATCAGCAGCAGGGGAGTTCCCACAAAGGATTTTCCCAAACCTTCCTAACATGGGGAGGGATGGGATTCCAAGGAGGGAAGCACTAATGCCAGAGTGACCAGCCCAAAGTATTTATCAGGGGAATCTACTCACAGCGGGCTGCTGTGTATCCTCATGGAGGCTGAGGAGGGGCAAGGGATGCTCTAACTGGTTGTCTGCAGCAAGAATCAACATATGGACTATATATGAAGGTTTAAAGAATTTGACTTAAGAGCCGAGGCCAGTTCCTCTGGATTTAGGGCAACAAGCTAAATACCTTTCCTACTCCCTGGGGATGTTTAGGTCTGTGGGGAAAATCCTGAGAGCTGCCAAGGCACCCTTGAGTTTTGGTCAGGATGCAGAAAGAAGGCAGGGGGTGGATTACTGGGTTCCTTATAGTCTTCTACCTGGACTTTTGTTGAGGTTCCTATCGTAACAATACAGAGGGGCTGTTGGGCCACATTGAGCCCAGGACCTGTGTTTATGTGATGAGGACAATCACACCTCAGACTCTTTTAGATGGAATTTCCCTATGGTTTGGATTTTTAGAAGGGGGGAAAAAAGGGTTTGAAACTGGTCAGTTTTTCCTCATTGCGAGGATCACTTGGCCTTAATTGCCAAACAAAATTGTTGGGGTTTTTTTCCATTTTGAATTAGTGAGCCAATAAGTTTTCTCAGTAATCAAATAATTGAAAACCTCCTTAATAGGTTAGAACTAGTAATAACTAGTTTAACTAGTAATAACAGGGCTATATTGGCAAAATGTGTGGATATTCATAGCAATCTTGAACATTTGAGTGAATCAAAGGATATTTGGCACTCATACCAATTGCATTTGGATTAATATGATTTTCCTTGAATATGTCTGTCATACTATGCTGTCTAAAACTAGACATTCAGAGTTCTTTTTTCCTTTTTTTTATCTTAGCAATTGGTGACCTCATTGCTTTTCTCATGAAATTAATGATCAACTGGCACTTGCTATCTGTTCTCCCAAAATGACAACCAAATTTGTCTTAGTTTCCAAATCCTTGCTCCCCTTTCCTTTCTCTTCTGTCACACAATATATTGTATACATTTAATTCCAAATAGGCTTTTCATCCTTAAAAAATTAAAGCATTTTCTCTAAATATGGCATAAATGTGGGTTGATTGCTTCATTTGGGTCCTTCAAGACTGCAGTTTTACATCATATCGATACGTGGGTTGATTATCTTGTTTAGGGTCTCTCTAGGCTATGGGTATTACTAACTGCTAATCCCTATTATTCATCAAACCAGATGGGAAGTGGAGGCATGTTCTAGGTTCTGGAAGCTCATTCCATTTGTCACTTGTAGATTTCTAGCCTAAAATTTCCTTTCACTGGAGTTAATACAATTTAAAAGGGTAAAAGCTACAGATTTTACTTGCAAGTCTACTATTTTAAGGACTGGGGTATAAGACTCTGCAGTAAGCTACTGCACCTTTCATCATTTCTCAATTGCTTTTTCCCTTCAAACTTTTATTCCCTTCAAAATTTAATTTAAAGGCCATTGAACAGGGGATTCAACGGAGATAGATTATCCTAGAGAAAAATCTAAACAAGATTCTGCTCTGGTACTCTTAGCAGGACCAATGACTTGTTCCAGCATTAGTATTGCCTTTTTTTTTTTTCACTTCCTTATCTTTTTTAAAAATAAAAAAGCAGTACTCAAAAGTTATGAAACATAAGAGTTTCTTTCTTTCATCAGTATTGAGAACACACAGAAAATTTCATGCCCAGAAATTACATGTGTAGCTATATGGTTTAGAAAAATTTTTATTCATGTTCTCATTGGTACCTGAACAAGTAGGTTCACAGCAGTAATGTTTATGCCAAAAGATAGAAACAACTTAAATTTTCTTCCATTGCAGGCTATTAAGATTAAGCCTTAAGATTAATATTAAATTAAGATACATACATCCCATGAAATGGTTCAGTATTAAAAAAGAATCAGGTGATCCAATATGTACTAACTAGAAGAAAAAAAGACTTTTGGAACATTATGTGTAGAATGATTCCATTGATAGGTTTTGGTTGGGTTTTGTGATACTGGAGATTGAACCCAGGGTCTTGGGTATGCTACATCCAGCCCTTGCATTTAGGTTTTTAAAAACAGTATTTCTATGTAGTATGAGGGGTTGAGCATTTTTGATAGAGAGAAGTGGAAAAGAGAGAATGAGACTATCCAGAAGCAGTAGTGGGATTTGGTCAGTTGGATCTATAGGGGAAAGGAAATGAAAAAGGACTTTATATTACTTGTATTTTTTTACAGTGATATATTTTCAGGTATTACTTTCATCAATAAAAAAAAAATAAAATGCCCTAGTTATTTAAACAAATTCATTCAGCCTAGGCATTTGCTAAGGAGAATGAGTCCATCCAAGATGCTTATTTATTTATTGAAGTACTGAGGATGGAACCCAGAGCCTTGCACACGCGAGGCAAACACTTTACCACTAAGCTACACCCCTAGCTCAAGATGCTTATTTTAAATTCATAGATGTCAAAAAAGTATAGAATTCTTTGGCCTGTTGCAAACCCGTGTGCAGTAAGATTGAAAAAAAATTTAACAAGAAATGATGGGGAACTGGCTTTTAGTAAATATGGCATAGACTGCAGTGGTGTCTTTAAAGAGGCATTTGCAAAAAATGATTGGCTAGAACTATGTCACTCTGCCATCAGTGTGACCCTTGGGGCTATTTTCACCAGGCTGCCCATTTCTAAAGCACTTGTTCGCATGTGAACAGACTTTGAGCAGTAGGGAGGAACAGAAAACTGTAGGAGTTCCCCCAGTTTTTTCTTCCTTTACAAACCAGTGCAAGGGTAAGTGTTGAAAATATAGGCCCTAGCAGAGTGTAGTGGCACACACTTGCAGATCCCAGTACTTGGGAGGCTGAGTCAGAATGATTGCAGCTTCACAGCCAACGTGAGAAACAGGTCTCTTAGTGAGACACCCTATTGTGTGTGTGTGTGTGTGTGTGTGTGTGTGTGTGTGGTACTGGGGATTGAACCCCGGATTCTTTTACCTCTGAGCTACACCCACAGCTCGATTTTATTTCTTATTTGGAAACAGGGTCTCACTAAGTTGCAGAGGGCCTTGCTAAGTTGCTGAGGCTAGCTTCAAAACTACTATCCTCGTGTGTCAGTCTCCCAAGTACTGGGATTACAAGTATGTGCCACCATACCCAGTTGTGAGACCCTATTTCCAAATAAAAAAAAAAATAAAGTTAGACTGGGAATATAGCTCAAAGGTAGAATGCCCCTAGGCTCAATCTCTAGTACTACCAAGAAAAAAAAAAGTAAGCCTTATTGTTTGGGTATGATGAGGCCAACAGAGGAGGGGAGATCCTTCTTGAAAAGACAGTCTGTTATACATTAGATTCCAAGAGGAGGAGCCCACCATGCCACCAGGGCCACACAGGGAAGTCAAAGGGTAATTAGGAGGAAATATTAGGAAAGGCATTTGTTGTGGTTCCCATGGAAAGGGATAGGCAAGACAGTGGGTTTAGGATTGACTAGTGTGAATGTATGCAGCAGGGCTGTCTCCAGTTCTCTGGTACCCGGTCCTGGGATGATTGGAGTGCAAAGTTGCCTGGAGTATAAGAGCTGGATAAAGGAAGTACCTGGGATTATGGGCTCAGGGTTGGCCGGCTTGCATATGAAAGTTACGCTCAAAGGCTAGTCATTCAGTAGGAACTGGCTAAACCCAGGAGAAGCGGTCTATCCATGTTCAGCAAGACCCCAAGATGTCCAAGCATCAGAATTGCAGAACATATAAAATGTCCAGTTAATGCACAATGGTGAAAATGCAAGAATATGCCTTCTGAGATTTCTTGCCTAGTTCTTACATTAAGGTAGAAAGTTTGACTGTGGGCTCAGGATCTTCTTTAGACCTGCCAACCTTAGAATCTGGTTGTTTGGGACCATTTTTTGCACAAAGTAATTGAGGAATCATTCTTCCACTCCTATCTCGGGCAGCAGAGACCTGTGAAGCCTCTTACATGCTTGGTTCTACCCCACCAACTCTGTTAGGGTATAAAAGCAAATTGGCATTTTCTTTTCCTTTTCTTTCATATCTTGTCTGACATGTTGGTGTAGAATTTCAGGCTGGATTTCTCTAGAAATAGCTTTTGTGTGTTTTCTGGTTTATGTGTTTCTGTTTTGATGTCTCTGTTGACACAGCACCATAATAAAGCCCTTGATGATGTTGGAAATTCAGTTATTTCCTAAAGATTAGTGAGCTGCCTCTGCTGCTAGCTGAGCTGCATGTTGTTTTCTAGAGAATTATATTCCTGATTTTTCCATTTGGGTTCTACAGATTAGCTACATGTTAGGGGTTGAAAAATGTCTCTTTTATATATCTTGTTTTTCTAATTTCTTTTATTTTAATGTTGGCCTCTTAGCTTTCCATGGCCTAAAATTTATTGATTGTTTTTAAATGTTCTTAATGGTCTGCTTAGATTTGCTATTTTCATTTTTTTTAATCATCGCTTTTACCATTTCTTTACTTTTTCCTCCCATGTTTTAACAGATTTATTGTTGTCTTATTTACATACCAAAGTAAACCATTGTAAATGTACAGTACCGTGATTTTAGTTCATTTAAGGAGCTTTCCAACTGCCATCACAGTCCCAGTTTTATCATCAGAAAGTTTCACCAAAGCATCCCTGTGTGGCCGCTTAGATTTTATACTGCCCTGTGCTCTGATAAGTGACTAATATTAGAGTAATGCTTACATATTGAAATAGATTTTTTTTCTTATTTTAAAATAAGTCTCTACTGACCTTGTTTTTCTTTTATATAAAAATAATACTTACTTGCATGTCTAACAATATAGGTATTCATTTTTTGACTAAGAGATTTATAGTTTTGTCCTATGCACTTCCATTTTCTACTTCCCAAAGTCCACACACTCTCAGGTAATTATCTCACCCTCATGACCCAGTTCTCGTTCTCTGATTTACCTTACACCTGCTACTCTCCAGGCAAGTGTGGCACACGTTACACCTCTCTTCCCCAGGCTGTGCTCCTCTCCTTGTGACTTTAACTTTTTATCATTTCTTCTCATCCTCCTTTTCCATTTTTGCTCTAACCAAAGCCAAAATTACTGAGGAGAAAGGGTTGAGCCAAAGCTTCCATTGTTAAAAAAAAAACATTGTATGTTCTTCTTTCTTTTTTTCTTTTTTTCTTTTTTACATTAACCACACTTCCCCCTGTTTTATAATCTGGTTGTAATCCAAGTGTCTGGTGTCCTTCTGCACCAGACAGCCAATTTAATTTCACTTTTCAGAGCTGGAGTGAGCTTGAGTTTGGACTCAGTTAAAGTAGCACTCACTTTGGAAGGACTGTTGAAAATGAGATTAAAAGAAAGACATCATGCTGGGTCTGGTGGTACACACCTATAATCCCAGTACTTGGGAGGCTGACACAGGAGGAGCCCTTCAGCAACTTAGTGAGACCCTGTTTCAAACTAAAAAATAAAATAGGGCTGGGAGTTTAACTCAGAGGTAGAATGCCCCTGGATTCAATCCCCAGTGACACACACACACACACACACACACACACACACACACACACGAGAGGTGTCATGCATACCTTATTAAAAGAAACAGAGAACAGTGCCTTAAAAGGAGGCATCTTCTAAGAATAAAGTAATTATGTCACTTTACCATGAGGTTCAACCCCAAGTAAATTAATAATAAGGTTGCCTTCCATTGTTAGACCCTCGCTGTTTTCATATTCAGGATAACAACCCTCAAAGTCATATGGTATCATGGGAAAATACGTATCTAACTTTCTTTCTGTGCTTCTACAAGTAGTGGGATTTTGTACTTCTAAAGTAGTGGGATTCTTTGCTACGTATTTATACACGCGCACAACATTTGAGGGCAGGGACTGTCCCTTTGGTCTCTATCCTATTGACCCCTAGCAGGTACCTTTCATCTCAAGCAGTAGCTCTAGTGTTTTGGAATGAGTGAGGAGACAGCTGAGATTCCAACGGCTGTTGGTGGCCTGAGACCATCACATCCTAGTAATAGCTTAGGTCTTGGACCACACAGCCCAGGCTTCTTCCCCACTGCAGACACTTGTTTATTGCCCTGGACGAGAGCTCTCCATTTTAGTCTGTGGTTTTGAAAAGCCCTAGGAAACCTCACATTGTTTAAGAGAAACCTGTTCCATTTATGTGGTTGAATAGAGAATGGCAAAGCACCTCTTTACTTTGCATGGCTTTACGTTACCTGAAAGATCTATAGCAAAGTCCTCCTTCCCCTTTCCTATCTGGTCTTCTCCCATGGTGCTAAGCAGATCTTTTCAAATCAGGCAGAGCATTCTAGCCTGACATACAACTCTTTCCCCTTTCCAGCTATTCCATGACCCTCTTTTGCACTAAGGACATCCCCCTGCTCTCCTGCCACTTTATCATTGCCTTTGTTCTGGGATGGAAACTATTTCACCCCCAAAGCAAGCCCCACTCCGGTTTTTCCCATACCCACCTTCACCCCGTGGCCTCCCTATGAATAATCCTCCTGCCCTCACTTCTGTGGCTTTAGAGCTATAGCTCTCCATTTTATTATTAAAATGTTTGTGGTCAGCTGTGAGTATAACCTTACCTAACATTTATTTCCCTCTCTCATACCACTTAATTCATTATAATTTAGGAGAAGTAGTTAGAATGTAACTTTTTTTTTAAAGTTACTAATTTCCAAATTATATAATCAGTGATTCTCAGCCTAGCTATGCCTGAGAACAACCCAGAGAGCTTTTCGTCACCATCCAGGTGTCCCATCCCACCTGGACCTGTGAAATGGAAGTGGCTGGACTGAGGCCTCTGTGTTTTCCCAGATCAGCAAAGTGACAAATCTGAGATCCCAGAGCCCAGGGGCGATGGAATTAGAATCGCAGCCCTGGGTTCCCTGCTTACTTTCTATTTCTTCTTTGGATTTTTTGGACTCAATTCTATTGAGGTGTGTGTGTGTGTGTGTGTGTGTGTGTGTGTGTGTATGTGTATCTGTCTAATCTGTATCTGAATTTGCATAGTGTCCCTACTTTGTAACTGGCTTTTTTCCCCCTGAGTAATGATGCTGCTAAGGATATACGGATTCTCAAGGTCACAAAATCAACTAAAATAAGCTGTCACCTCCCCAACACAGGATTTCCCAGAGACTGAATGTGGGCCCTGGAGTAGCTCCTTCTCCATGGGCTCTACCAGGACCTTCCTGCAAGCCGCCTGTACCACCCCTCACTTCTCCACCCCTGGGCTCCTCTCTGCTCAGCCGTCCCAACATGATACCCTCTGTTCCTAGAGGAAAGCTCCCTCTTGCCTCCTCCAACCCCACCTGCCCAACATCTGGCTCAGGTGCGCAGCTGGAGGCACATCTGGAACCAGAACTGTAGACTCTTCCTTGGGCTGCTCCCATATGAAGCCTAAGAGAGGTGGCTCATGGAGATTTTCCCGCAGAGATTACCTAAACCCCTCAAATAGTCCACTGGAGACCCTGGGGTGCCGATCCACAGCGCTTTGCAGGAGATATTTTCATACATTAATGTTATTTTTAAAGATTGGAAAGCCCAAAATCTTCAGTGAAGCATGATTTCTGTTTAGTTTACCCTTGAAAGGCTGGTCCCACCTGGAGGAATCACGACACTTCAGGAAATGCCATCTGACATAGAGGTGGAGCCCAGATGAGAGGTCAGGCGTCGGCATGGGGTCCTGGTCCCTTCACTCCTTCACTGACAGAGTGTTGAGCTGCTCCATGCTACAGCTTCCTCTGCCATAAATCAGGGTTCAGTCAAAGTCCATAAAAAATGCCTCTTTTATAAGTAACTCATAGGTCATTTTGAAAACTTAGCAAAATGATCTGACAAAGAGGCTTATCATAGTATCAAAAGTATTAACTGTATTTTTTTAATGTTGAACTTTTTTAAATTCTTTGTGTATTCTAGATATTAGTCCTCTATCAGAGGGATAGCTGGTAGAGGTTTTCTCCCATTTTGTAGGCTCTCTGTTCAAACTCTTGATTGTTCTCTTTAATGCATAGAAGCTTTTTTTTTTTTTTTTTTTTTTTTGCGGTACTGGGGATTGAACTCAGCGGCATTCTACCTCCGAGCTATACCCCCAGCCCTATTTTTTTATTCTTTATTTTGAAACCGAGTCTCACTAAGTTGCGGAGTGCCTCACTAGGTAGCTGAGGCTGGCCGCGAACCCGGATCCTCCGGTCTCAGCCTCCCGAATGCTGGGATTACAAGCGTGCACCACCATGCCCGGCCATAGAAGCTTTTTAATTCGATGTCATTCCACTTATTGATTCTCAGTTTTATTTCCTGAGCTTTGGGGGTCTTAATGAGGAATTCTCTACCAGTGCCTATATGTTGGAGAGTTGGTCCTATGTTTTCTTCCAATAACTGCCAAGTTTCTGGTCTAATTTCTAGGTCTTTGATCCATCTTGAGTTTACTCTTGTACAGGATGAGAGATTGGGATCTAATTTCATTCTTCTATACATGGAGATCCAGTTTTTCTGGCACCATTTGTTGAAAAGACTATCTTTCCTCCAGTATGTTTTTGGCTTCTTTATCAAAAATCAATTGACTATAAGTGTGAGGATTTGTCTATCTTCTATTCCATCAATCTATGTTTTTATGCCAATACCATGCTGTTTTGTTACTATAGCTCTGTAGTATAATTTGAAATCAGATATTATGATTCTTCTGGCACAGTTCTTATTGCTCAGAATTGCTTTGACTATTCCATCTTTTGTTTTTCCATATGAATTTTAGGACTGTTTTTTTTTCTCATTCTGTGAAGAAATGGCATTGGCATTTTGATGATTAAAATGCACCAACAAAAATATATTTTAAAAAAGGACACCACCAACAACAAAAAAGTATCAACTGCTATTTATCATTAGCTTCCATTAACAATGCATCATTTATAGACACTTTTCCATGCATTACATGGCAGTCCCTATTACCATACTTAACCATATTTACTATTATTTTAAAGAATAAGAAACAACACTGTTCCCTACTCACACCTGCTTCTCCATCTGTCTTGCTTATAGCCCTGGAAAGGAAGATATCAATGCGACAAAGCAGAGAGGAGCTGATAAAGCGAGGGGTCTTGAAGGAAATCTATGATAAAGGTAAGAGGACCAGTCCACTGTGCATGGGCCACGGAGCCACGTGTGGGTTCTGCTGCATGTTTCTTGGTTATGCATTCAGTTTTCTGAATCACTTCATCAAGATTTCAACCCTTCAAAGTCCAGACAATTCTGGAGAAAGCAGAGAATGTAGCACAGGGCACCAAAGGTATCAATATCACATGAAAGGAGAGAAGAAAAAAGCTCTTTTTTCTCCACTCTGGAGTCAAAACCGCAGGATAGTAAGAAAAACGATGTGGCTCTAGAAATGATGTGGGTACCAGTCGGGAGTCTGAAGGGAAGCAAGTCCACACAGCTGGGACAAATTTAATCACTTAGGCTCTTGAAGGCACTGTGGTTCCCAAGATAAATGGTAAAAAGCCACAAGCACCTAGGATTTTCTTAATGGTTTTTTTTTTTCCATTAATTTGTCCTCTTACCATACACACTGCAGTCTGTCTTCCCAAAATAGACACACACACACACACACACACACACACACACACAAAATGAAGTGGAGAAAATTAAAACTGTATGCATAAGATATTTTAAAGAGTAAATATTTAGAGAGATTGTAGTGTCTGTGATATGTTCACAAGTGTTGCCAGTGACTAGTGTGTCTTTTGCTTATCGAATGATTCCCTTCAAACTCGAATGTTTGCAGTGGTTGGCGCATTGGATTAACTATCCCTCACTCCTCCACTCTAAGAACTTTGTTGTTTGAAATTGTGCCTGTGCATATGTTCTTTCTCTGCTCTGCTCTGCCCTGCTCTTTCTTCTGCCTTTCCTTTCTCTGTCCTCTTTTCTCCTAAGAGGAAAACACTTTGGGCTCTCTTAGGGCTTTGCGTGAAATTATAGACTGTCACTTCTGATCTTGTTGCAGCCCTGAATTGCAGTCTGAGTCAGGTCCGCTTACCTTTTTCAGGCAGGTGCTGGCAAGCCAGATTGCTCAGTATCTCACCTTAAAACACTTATCTCGATAGCGAAGCACTCCTGTAATTCTGATGACATGTTCATTCTACCGTTTTCTGAGGGTCTTCTACGTGCCTGGTTTGGGTTCCGATATAAAGAAGCGGGTTACATTCCCAGGCAGGTCCCCGTGCGTCTATCTGAGCCCACTGCTCTGCCAGTTGTGCCTATTTCTCCGTTGCATCTCACCTCCTTCATTATTCTCAGGGGCTTCCCAGTGCTGCGTTTGAAACATTCTCTCTTTGTGCACATTGCTAGCTTGAAAAAGCAGCACAGCTCTTGCCCTGCCCTGGTTGCAGGAGAGACCGGAGGGAGGATGTAGAGTTGTACTGTTTCAAACGTCCTTCTGTAATCATCAGAGCTCCCTGGGCACATACATCCCTGTCCTTCTGGTGCGCTACTTTATCCCCGTACATCAGGGGGAAGGCCACTGCAGAATATAGTGTCTTTGGTTGATTAACCTCTCTGGGGAGAGAGGCTCCATAAAGTTGTCACTTTTTCTCCAGTGTCTTGCATTCTGTACAATCCCCCAGCCCTCCTTCCTATCCACCTCAATCTCCATGCTTCATCATAAGCTCCTTTCTCTACATTTGTACCCCAAGAGAGAAGGGAGATGTCTGACTACCAGTCTAATATTATGTAATAAGCAGTCGAGTGCTTAAATAAATATTATTGTCACAGCCAGAGCTAATTCAGATGCAGTTAACAATCTGTTCTCCTCCCAGATGTTTTTCCTGCAACCTTGGTACTGCTCTGTAAATCCTCAGGAGACTGTTTTACTATAGCATTCATTATTCTCATTGCATCTAATAACTGGGTAAAGGTGAGTATCACCCAGGTGGCTTCTTGACTTAAAAAAATGAAGCACAGTCTTTCAGAGGTAAAGCTACATTTTGTAAGGAAAGAAACAGAGGGCCGTGGAGGCTGGGGCTTGCCAGGGCCATGCCAGCAATCAGGAGTTCCCTGAGAGCAAGAGGCACCTTGTTCCAGTAGTTTCTCTATCATTAGTCATGGAACCCACACACCATGCTCTCAGTAAAGGGCTGTGGAGGAAAGGACCATGTCGCCCTCCTCTGTCACCAGCTCAGCCACCCCAACTTCCATCTTGGCCCTTTTTACAGTCCACTTATTTTGTTTGTTTCTTTGTTGACTGACCTTCCTCACTCCAGCCCATCAACTCCAGAATAGGGTCCTCTTCGGGCTACGGCTAGATCCCCCAAACTTGGAATAATATCTGATGGAGATTAGACTCTCAAAAATAGTTACTGTTTGCATGATGGGAAAAGAGAGGAAGAGAAGGATCAAAACAGAAACTCTGCTGTGCATAGATTGTATAGGTTTGCTTTTGCTATAGGGCTTTCTGCTAAGGGCAGCCCTTTGCCATCACTATGTTTTTAATCTCATCACTTCGTCTTATGTGACGTTAGCAGGGAGGAGCCAGAATCAGATCAACTGAATGCAATTCCAGTTCAACTACCGAATAGCTGTGCAGCCAGGTTTGCTTAACTTCTCTGTGCTTGTTTTCCTGACTTCAAAACAGGGATAATATTGTTGTGATGAGGTAGGACTGTGTGAGATAATCCATGCCCTCTCCAGAAGCCATTCTCGAGAAATGTTAACATGCCAGCGTTATTAGCCTTGTTGTCATCATCCCTTATATTTTTTCAAACCCTTTATGGGTCTCACCTTAGGTGATCCTGCCAACAGGCCCAAGAGTTAGAAAAGGTAGACATCACTTTCCTAATCTGTCTGAAGATATAAAAGGGACAAAGATCCAGGCATGGTGGTACATGCCTATAATCCCAGTACTTGAGAAGCTGAAACAGGAAGATTGCAGGTTTGAAGTCAGCCTTAGCAATTTAGCAAGACTCAGCAACCTAGCAAGACCCTGTTTCAAAACGAAAAATAACAAAGGCTGGGGGTGTAGCTCAGAGGTACAATGTTCCTGGGTTCAATCCCCAATACCAAAATAAAATAAATGGTACAAAGACTTCCACCACCTCCAAATGGCCTTACAAATCATTGTCAGTGAGAGCCTGCCTCCTGCAGCCTGGTTCAGCCCCTTTTATACCCACCCTGCCTTCCTTTGGCCTCATAGTGAGTCATCTTCCTCTCCCACACTCTTTCCTCTCTTTGACATCCCTATCCTTACTGCAGCCAAGATTCTAGAGGGTAAAACAAATAAAACTCCACTGCCACCACCTCATGAACCACAAGTGGCAACAGGATGTTAACCATGTTTCACAAGTTGTTAGCTTCAAAGATCAATTTCACAGATTTAGAGCAATCATTGCACATTGTCCAGCTAGAAATTCCTCATTTTTGCACCGCCTGCTCACGTTAGCACAGAAGTTGAGCTCGTTACCTGGCAGCACAACTGTCTCCACCAGAGGTGCACAGGCAGGCCCCTGACAGCCACCAAGCTGATGTGTGATGAACAGGTGGAGTGTGTAGCCCTTGGCCCAGCTTTGTTGATGATGCGGTTATATCATCTGTGTGTGTGATACTGCCAATGTGGTGGAAAGCCGTTTGTTCTCTTTAGCAGGGATGATTTTCTTTTCCAGTCTTCTTTACATAATCAATTGTGCTTCATAACGCCCCACTCATTCAGAGTATAAAAGTAAACTACGTATAATTGCGACGTTACCTTAACCAGTTTGCGCTTGGAGCAAGGCTCAGCCTGCTAAATAAGGGACGTGTGACATTTCTTGCTTTACATTATTTTATTCTGGAAATTTGGGCTTTGCTTCCACATTAAAAAAGGTTTTTTAAGAGGCTCAGGATGCTGTCATCACAGGAGAACAAAGGCCTAGGCCTGGCTCAGAGGTATCCGTTAACTCTACAAATACGGGCAGCTGAGTCAAGAGAACTTAGGTTTCTTATCATAAGACAGAAGGAAGCTTTTAGACAAGAAAGCTTGCTAAACTTTCTGCTTACCTATTTATTAACTAGCTACTTTTAGCTGCCTGAGCAAATAGGAAAGATTTATGTAATGAATAGTTCCTCTTCGCTTTCAACCTTTACCCCCTGCTTTTCCTT
>PVLC010002527.1:17858-51705 GCA_004027655.1 Graphiurus murinus
TCCAGTTAAAGATGTACCCACTTAACTCCAGGAAAAACAAGGCTGTAAAAATTCCTTTTTTTGTATACCTTGTTGTAATGAGCATAAATATCACTCATGAGATGAATTAAAACAGATGCGTCTTAACATACATGGTGTGTAAGCGTACTCTCACTCGCTCTCGACCTCGTCTCGATCCCCACCTAACGAGGGACCCCCCCCCAGGCTCTCCCGCTTCTTTGAGGGCTGGCCCCCGGCATATAATGATATGAAATTCACTATACAGCAGAGTTTGTTCACTATTTGGGTAGACACAATTCAGAATTCATGACCTGTTATCACTCTAAACAGTTCTCCTCAAAATCCTCTGTATTTTTCTTAGTATGTTAAAGTTCCAAAGGGTCAATTAGTTAAATCAGGAAAAGCCAGGTATGGTGACACATGCCTGTAAACCCAGTACTTGTGATACTGAGACAGGAAGATCACAGGTTCAAAACTAGTCTTGATAACTCAGTGAGGCCCCAGCAACCTGGCAAGACCCTGTTTTCAAATAAGAAGTAAAACTGGGCCAAGGGTATAGCTCGAAGGTAGAATGCCTCTGGGTTCAATCCCCAGTATCACAGATAAATAAACAAACAAACAAATAAATAAACAAAATCATGAAAAATGAGAACTTGTATCTAAGAAGGATAACCTCAAACATCTCTAGAAATCCCTCATTTAATGGGATATTTTAAAAGCAAAGAGCATAGTTACTCAATGGCTTGCATTTTTTCATTAGTTTCTATAGAATTGCCTAATTTTAGGGCAAAAAAGAGCTCTAGATAAAAGTTTAAAAATCAGAGGAATACGTTTGATTTCTAGATGTATTGAGATCATTTGAGAATGCAACAAACTAAGAAAACTTTATAGGAGAAAACTTTTTAATTCTTTGATTAGAGTAGTAGTGAATGTGTAAGATTGTAAGTTTTCTTTCTACCATGTTCCAAATGTTCTGCAATATGTCTCTAATAGTTTTGTGACAAACGCAACATAAACATTAACATGGATCATCAACACTCTAAATAGCAAAAACATTTGGCCAGCAGTGGTGGAAAATAATCTGTAATTTGACAGCTTATTTTTATTTATCCCCAGTCATATAGGCTGTTTGTTTAAATTAGAACTGAATTTAAACTAAACAAAGTTTAATTAAAGTTTTCCTGTGCTCCTGGAATATTCACTCATTCATTCAACAGATTGGTATCACTGTGCCTGTAGCTGTCTAGTTAAACTGCACACACCCACAGACAAAAGAACAAAACCTGCTATAAACACAGATATGCATGTGTTACTGTGTAGTTTCAACTCCTTTGGGTAAATACCTAGGAGTGGTATAGCTGGGTCATATGGTAGGTTCATTCCCATTCTTCTGAGGAACCTCCACACTGATTTCTGTAGTGGCTGCACTAATTTGCTATCCCACTAACAATATATCAGAGTTCTTACTTTTCCACATCCTCACCAGTATTTATTATTGTGTTTTTAATGATCGCCATTCTAATTGGGGTTAGGTGAAATCTCAGAGTAGTTTTGATTTGCATCTCTCTCATTGCTAATGATGTTGAACATTTTTTCATATATTTGTTGGCCATTTTATTTCTTCTTTTGTGAAGTGTTTATTTAGTTTACTTGTCCATTTTTTGGTTGAGTTATTTGTGTTTTGGGCAGTAAGTTTCTTGAGTTATTTGTATATTCTAGATGTTAGTCTTCTGTCCAAGGAGTAGCTGGCAAAGATCTTCTATTCTGTCAGCTCTCTAGTAAGGTTCTTGACAGCACAATTTGTAGTTGCCAAACTATGCAACCAGTCTAGGTGTCCATCAACAGATGAGTAGATTACAAAATTATGGGATATATACACAATGGAATTCTACTCAGCCATAATGAAGGACAAAATTATATCATTTGCAGGGAAGTAGATGGAACTGGAAAATATTATGCTAAGTGAGATTAGTCAGATCACAAAAAAGTGAAAGGTTGGATTTTTTTTTTCTCTCATAGGTGGAAGCTAGAGAGAAATTGGGATACAGGAGGGACTCCAGACAAAGGAGGAGAACACTTAGTCGAGTGAGGGAGGGGACCTACTGGAGGGAAGCCAGAGAGGGGAGGGAGACTCAATGAAGGAAACATTTTAAAGGACATGATGTACATATGCAAACTTACCAGTGCCAATCTCAGTGTCATACACAGGAATGATGAAGGGGAGGCCGTGGGGTGGGAGCTGGGGGAGGGCTCACTGAGTGCTGTGTGCATGTATGCCTCTATCACACTGAACTTCATCATGATGTATGATTATAGTGCAACAATTAAAAAAAAAAAAAAGAACAAAACCTTACCTTTTCAGAGTTCACATTCTACTAAAGCAGACAGGAAATAATAAGTATATGATGTATTTTCAAAGAGTGGTAAAAAATCTCAAAAAAAAAAAAAAAAAAAACAGGATGAGAAAGGAGGGGAGGGAGTTTTAGATAAAGGCAGTCATGGAGGACTTTTCAGAGCAGGTCACCATTATTACAGAGACCTAGATGAAATCATCAGTCGGCTGAAACACGTGCTTGGGCACCCAAGTTCTGAAACTTGGTCCTATTATTACTATAAAGGAACTTGTAACCTAGTTCCCAAGCTCTTCCCATTTTTAAATTGACTCTATATGTTTCTTTTAAACTAAGCTATCACTATTGCATTTGCCCCCTCCAACCCCTGTCTCTTCTCTATAAATCAGAGCATGACACCCATTGCCAAGAGCCTGTGGTGGCTCTTCACTTCAGAGAAATTCCAAGTTCCTGCACAGCCTACAGAACCCTACATAATCTGACCTCCAACCCCTGACTTTTGCTTTAGCTTCCAGCATACTTCCTAGTAATCTTCTCTCCTTGAACCCACTCCAGCCCCGCTGCTTTCTAGCCAAGGATCACATTGGTCACTCCCTCTTCTAGAATCCTGTTACCCCAGATAGCCACATACTAACTCCTCTTTCAAACCTTGGTTCACATATTACTTTTTCAATGAAGCTTAAGCTAGGGTCACCAAATTTTAAATTGCCATCCCCATTGCTAAGTTCCTAGTTTCCCTTACCTCACTCTACTCTTTCTTTTCATCTTCTCTCATGTTCTATAAAGTGCTTATTAATCAGGTTATTTCTCTTGTCCTCTCTCTCTCTGTCTCTGTCTTATAGTAAAGGGTGGGGCTCTTTGGTTTATTCCCTGACATGGCACAAGTGCTTACAACAGTGCCTAGGACATAATAGATGTTCAGAAGTGCTTATTGAAAGAGCATCAAATGCAAACCTGGACTGCTTCTGCATGCTCATCTGTTTTAATCACCTGCACTGGCAAATTCCAGAACACTAGCTCTCCCTTTTTATTCCATTTCATGGTCCATAAAACTAAAACTTTATTGCCTGTTATTTAAATAGGCAATATTATACTAAGTATATAGTATGTACATGAATGCCAAATACATTCAGATAGTGTCTTTAAGTGTTATGGGAGGAAATATACCAAAGATAGTGCACTGTTCAGCCATTAGTAAAATGGTGATGATATTTCTATACTTAGTGAGAACCTCAGGAAGTCACATAGCCTGGCTTCCGGTATCATTTGAATTCAGAGATAAAGTCCCCAAAAAAGTGATTGACAATTTTTTTATTTTTGTTTTTGGTACCGGAAATTAAACCTAGGGTCATTCTACCTCCAAGCTACACCCCCAGCCCTTTCTAATTTTTCCTTTGAAGCAGGATATCGCTAAGTTGCAGAGAATCTTGCTAAGTTGCTGAATCTGGCTTCAAACTTGTGATCCTCCTGTCTCAGCCTCCCAAGTACTCAGATCAGAAGCATGCACCACCACACTCAGCAGTGAATGACACCTGAGAAGACCATGTGTCCTTCCTTTGGAATTTATAAGAGCACAAGAAATCTTTGCATATTGATAGTCTGAGGATCTCAATAAAGATTGCAATTTGTGGCCATTACAAAATGATCCCTACAAATAAGTATCATGCTGTACTTAAATCCAAGGGATAACTGTGATGATTGTGCTGAGATTTCTATCCCTGGGTTTCCCTATGAAATATCAATTCCATCATGGTATTATTTGCTTCATAGAGTATGAGTGTATGAACTGACATTCACATATTACTTACTCATGAGGAGAGGATGGGAGGGGAGGCTGGCTGACATGACAGCGTGCCTGTCCCCTTCTTGTGGCAGCCCAAAGTGAGGCAGTTGGGGCTGCTGCAGGGTATCCAGTAGTTTGTGTTGCAGCCTCCCTAGTCCTGGGGAGACAGAGGATCCTACTTGGAAGGGAAGGAGCTCCAGGGGTCATGTCTGCTGCTAGCAAACAGCAGAACTGATGGGGAGCCCCTGGGCTGCTTTGTTTTCTAATACACACTGGAATTAGAGATAACATTTCACAGAAAATAATAAAGTGCACCGAGCTGTGTTTTCCCCCTTCGTCAGGTTAGCCCAACCTTTTGGAAGGTGTTGTTTTTCATTATAAACACGAACAGAAGCCTCCTGAAATGGACAACTCCATTTCCCTCCTCTGGCGTTCAAGAGGAAAAGGCCTGATATTTAAATTAAAAGGTCATTGGCTTTTTTTTCAAAACGAAAATTAAAATTCTTCTATATAGTAGAGGAAACAAACAGTAGGCTTGAGCCTTCTGAAATCCCCTGATTTATCTGGTATCCCAGGTGCGTAGACTTTTAAAGTCTCCAAGTTTATGGGCGATGCTTTTCACAGTCTTTCCCAGGCACTGGGGCTTGTCACTTTCTTATCGATGTTGCCATCTCACCTAGAAATGGCATCTCAGGAAAGCTGTGATTTGTGAGAAAACCATGCGAGAATGAAGAGTGTTTCCTTTCAATATCCACACCCTATAATCATTTGTGTCACACCTCCGCGCTTAATACAATGAATCTTCCTTGACTCGTTCATTTAGGCTTCTTAAAACAACATCTGCCTGTCAAAATGTAAAGGTGTCAAACTGAGGCAGGTGGGAAGCGGTTTAAACAGTAAAGACAACAAAGAGAAATTGTGATACCAATTCTCTTCAGTGACACTGAATTCTCAGAAAAGCACTGTCCCGAGCTAGAAGAATTAATGAAATGATTATTGTAGTGATGAGTAAGCATTGCCCAGTTAGTTCACTTCTTCATTGTACACTGATCACACACTTGTCACGTTTCATATGTCATAGATGTCATTTAGGGAAATAAAATACTAGGAAGGAGGAGGAGAAGAAGGAAGAGGAGGAGGAGGAGGAGGAGGCGGCGGCGGCGGCGGCGGCATCCTAGCCAGGAGAACTGCAGTCCTGGTTATAGATAGGCAGCTGGGTGTTGGGATGGGATGATATATGACTCAAATGTCACATGGAAATGTCACTCACTCAGACCTGGAGACATAAGCAAGGCACCTTGGAAGGAACAGTGTCTTGGGGGAAATCTGAAAGATGGGTAAGAAAGATCCTAGAGAAGATGGGACAGGTAGGGGGAATGTTACCAGATGAAGAACTAGCACAGACTGAGAGGTAGCCACAGAAATAAGAAGTAAACCAGAATAGAGTAGCATCATGGAAGCCCAGGCAGGAGACTGGCGCATTGCCGGGCAGGGAAATGGTCCACAAATGTTACTTACATGAAAGAAGGGTAAGGAATGGGAAGTGTCCTTCCCTTTGCTTTTATGCTATGTAATTGTAGCATAAGTTCAGTTTCCTGTGAAGCCAATATGCAGTCAGCAGGATATAAGTTAAGATGCTCTGGCTACAGGCAACAAGAACATTTAACTCAAAGAGGCTGAAACAATAAGCGAGTTTGGAACATCCGCAAGACCAAAAAAACTCTGTGTTTGTCCTCTTAATGTATCCTAAATGCCTTCAGCAATGCTTAGAGCTTATTGGTGCTCCATTCATGTTTATTGCATGAGTGAGTGAATGAATCTCACGAAATAAAGTCCAATGGTAGGGCAACACCAAGGTTGGTTAATTCCTCAACTATACAGCACGGTTATTAAGGGACACCATCTGGGCTCCAAATCCCCTTGGTAACAAGATGGCTGCAGTAATTCTAGCATCACATGCTCATGTGCACATACCACATTCTCCCAAAGAACAAGAGGGGTATCTTCTTGGTACATCTTTCTAAAAGCAAAAAAAAAAAAAAAAAGAAAACAAAGCAAACTTGCCTTAAGGGCTCTTCAGAAGTACCCTCAGGTATCACTGATAAGATAACTACTGGATATTTGTTCTATTAAATTTTTTGCTGTTTTCTAATACTTTTATTGGTGCATTGTAACTGTAGCTCATAGCGAGGTTCAGAGTGATACAGACGTACGTGTGTACTCTGCACTCGCTGTATATATTGCTTCCCTCTGGATCCTGCCCACACAAGTTAGTGAGACTGGTATGATACCTTCATGTATGGGGAGGGGAAAAGGAGAACTGATGTTCTTTTAATTTTGACAAGTGTTCCCATCAAGTAAGTATCTCCAGTAGAGTCCACTCCGTGAGAGCTATTCCTGGTACGAGCTCTTGTTGGAAGACCCACTACGAGAGCATCCTTTCCAACTGCCATCTGTGTCCCTTTTGTGAACTCTGTCATCATTACCCACAAGCCCCTGCCCACGGATGGTCCAGCACCCACAACCACTGACCTATGTGTGCACTGAGCACAGCCACTGACCCGGGCCGAGTGAGACCAGCTAAACTTGGGGAGGAGCCTTGCTAATAAAAGAAATGCTGCCCGTAGCTTGGAAGAACTTTCCTAAATTCATGCTTTCACCTAGGACTTGGGTAGAGTCAGAAAGGTGAATGTGACCTTCAGCCTTAACCCCCAGGTAAATATCTAGAGCCACATTAGTCTCATGGGATTCCCAAGCCCTGGTTTCTGGTCTCGGCCCTCTTGTTTCTCATCTATAGAAGGTTCAGGACATCTTTTCATCTCCCTGGATTCTGATTAAATATAAACTTAGGATCCCAGACTGCTCCAGCCAGCAAGGCTGTACTTTTCTTCAGTCTCCCCTTGCAATCTCTGCCCCCGGTCCTCCTAGTGTCTCTGGGCACAGTGTGGACTTATGGAGTCTTCAACTCCATTCTGGCCCTGCTGATCCTCTCATAGGGTTTTTGGAGGATTAAGAACATACTGCAGCTTGGGCTGTTAGGCCATCACCTGCCTAGAAGAAATGATGTCTTAGCTGTGTTCTCCCGCAGATGTGAGCACTGCCCTGTTCTTTGCTCCCCATTGATGTGCTGCCCCTTCCCAGCTCTTCTTCACACTCCCCAAGTCCACCCAAAGGAGCAGAAGTGCCATCATAACGTCTGGTCTTCTCCAAAGGCCATGTCCATCTGCATGGTTTTGCATTGCTCAGGACTCCCATGGTCCACACATGTCCAGGAGCACTGCTCCCTCTCAGGGCTCCAGGTTTCCACCACTACAGGTTCTCTAAATGAAATGTGTACTCATTTGGTGACTTCTCAGTTTCAAAATGGATTTTCCTTTGTGTATGCCTTACGCTTATTATTGAGGTTTTTAAGTCTACTCTTATAGAACCTTCGCCAGTAAAAGAAATGTTCTGGGCACAGTGGTGCATGCCTGTAGCTCCAGTACTTGAGAGGCTGAGACAGGAAGATTGCAGGTTAGAAGCCAGTGCATGGTAACATGGGGATACCTTGTTTCAAAATAAAAAATAAGGCCTGGCATGGTGGCACACACCTGTAATCTCAGTATTCTGGAGGCTGAGACAGGAGGATCAGAGGTTCAAGACCAACCTCATCAACTTAGAGAGACTTTAAGCAACCTAGTGAGACCCTGTTTTGACATTTAAAAAAGAATTAAAAAGGGCTAGAAGTATAGCTTAGAGGTAGAATGTCTCTGGGTTCCATCCCCAGTACCACAATAAATAAATAGGACTAAGGAAGGTAGCTTAGAGGCAGAAATATCCCCAAGTTCAATCCCCAGTGTCTCCCAACATACACGCACAAAGAAATATTCTGCCATGTGTGCTCATACAGTGGCCCATACAATAGCCACTAGCCATCCCATGTATGAAATCATCCAATCAGAATCTCACAGAACCAATTAATTAAGCAGTTGAAATACATTTTGCCATGTGTATTCGTGGAGCACTTAAGAATGAGGCTAGTCTGACTTTAACTTTAGTTACCTTGAATAACCACCGCATGTGGCTAGCAGGTGCCCTGTTTGAGCACTCAACTAGAGAAAACAGCTGCTTAATTTGGAACTGGACACCCCTATGTCACTTCCCTCCTGCAACTTTAACCACTTTAAGAAACTTTTAAAATCTTGGAATCCCATCTCAGCTGGGCTACCCCATTAACAATGAAAGGCCCTTTTGCACAATGATTTTGTGATTCTATGAAATGTGGTCTGTCATATTACATAGGAGAAAAAAACATGACATCCTGTTCATTTTATATTCAGTCCTTCCTTGCCCCAGTTTCATCTTTGATATGAAAATCCCAGGAATAGCAAGATACTCTGTCTCCCTTTTCAGCTGCAAACCTTGAAGCCAGAGTCATTATTTGGAAATAGTGGGCTGAGACAGCACAGTTCATCAGGATAGATAAGGTCCCAACCAGTGCACGTGGTGGGAAGATTGCACGTCAAGCACCACAGTCTGATTCCACAAAATCAACAGTTCTGCAACAGGTGCATGCTAGAGAAGCAGCTCAGACCACAGGGGCATGTTTGAGCAGGGGTTTGTTGACCAGCCAGAGGCTGCAAGTGCTGATAAATCAGCAGGAAACAGCTACAGCAAAGTACAACTGAAACAGTCTACCCAAGGTCAATGGCTTTGCCACTTTTGTGATAGAAAATCATTGGGGCTTACATAGCTAATATTTTATGCAAAGGCTTCTGAGCAATGAAGAAAAGACTATTCAAATCAAAAGAATATTAAATCCAAAACAATCATAGTAGTAAAAAAAGCAGAGCAACTTTTCTGAGCACAAAGACATGTACCTTTCCATCCCATGTATGAAGTCATCCAATCAAAATCTCAGAACTGATTAAATTCTGCAATTGAAATACAGTTTGCATAGCTTTCAAGGTAGTTAGTTCAAAAGGATTCTGTGAGTCACACAGATACCTTTAGGAGTCAGAAAGGAACTTCATGGCTCTTGCAAAATTTTCCTGAGTGTATGCTGGTCACAATAAACCAAAGATGTCTGGAGATAAAAGATAAAAGCTCAGGGATTCTTTGACCTGTGGATTCTGAAAATATAAGTTCCCTGGTCCTATAGAATCCTGCAGTGTCTGCATTAAATCGTGGTGATATTTTGAAACAGGAACACATAAAATAATGCACTACACACACAAAATGACTTTTCTTTACTGGCAAAGAAAATGATCCAAAAGAGCTATTATATTTTTTGTTTGTTCATTTTATTTCAAAGAAGACTTTGAAGTGTTTTAGAATGCTCAAGAATCAAATGAGAATAATGTTTATTAATCATCAGAGTTTCACAGGAATGTGTTGCTATCTATGCTCTATTTATGTTTAAAATTGTAAAAGACATCCATAACACCATTTAGTTTCGTCACATCAGTTCCCTGAATGTAGACAAATTGAAAAACTATCTCCACCAAGGATGACAAAAGCCAGGGAGTCATTTCCACTTCTTAGGTTTTGAGCTTTTAATCCATCAGTGAATTCCTGAGATAACTGATACCTTCTCTTTTAGTTAACTGTTGCTTGGTGAATCATTTTACTAGCTGCGGGAGCGGCTAGTGGCTTTAATTGCAATTATTTAAAAGACTATTAGTATTAACAAGCTTCTTCAAAGCTCTGCATCTTGTTGCTAAAATGGTAACATGTGGGTTACAAAGTGATAGCTATGCCCTCTTAATGGTTTTTTTTTCCCCTCTCCTACTTGAGTATTAAACGTCTTTTCAATGTCAAAATAAAATTTAAAAAAAAAAAAAAAAACATTGGGCCAAGTCTGTATGTCAGGGCCCACTAAAATGATTCACTAATATTAGAATCACTGCTACCTGAGTGTCATTTCTAAAGAAAACAGTCTTCAACTTTTCAGCAGCCACTTGGTAAGATTCCCATTTTGGCCAAAAGCTTGTCTAGGAAGCTAAAACGAGAGCCCAGAACAAGCTAAACAGTAGCTCTTATCTCAGAGTGAAAAAACAATTAGCAAATCCTTGCATCAGGCTCCTCTTACATGTCTTGACAAGGATAATTATTTGCTTTAACATAGGTGGCTTCACTTTCTTATTTTGCTTTAATTACAGCCCTTGGTGATCATTGGTAAATTAAAATATGTTTGAGTTTTACAAGTGCATGTGTAAATTCTGCACGTTTGCATCACCAGCAAAGATACCGTTTAGCTAACTCTCCCTAATGTTTTCAGTCTAAAATGGTCACATGACTAATATATATATATATATATATATATATATATATATATATATATATATCATGGAAAGCAGGAATGTAACCATGATTTCATGACATTGTTATTTTCTGCTATGAGGACTAACAAGTAACATAATTTGAATATTAACTATGACACCTACACATCTTATTTATAAAGTGTTGCTATATCATTCTTTTGCCATCCTTAAGGAATTATAATTTCAAGATAAATCATTTTAAATGCGATCACACATATACATTTACTTTGGAATAACCCAGCACATGCTAGCTATTTAACTGTCCAAGGTTCATTTTTCTTTATACGATGAGGAAAATTTTGGTACCAGTTTGGATGGATGGATGGATGGATGGATGGATGGACAGATGGATGGATGGGAAAATAGAGATAGAGATAGAGAAAATGAACACAGAGCCTGGCACTTAGTAAAGTACTAAAATACTGTTTCAGGGATGGTTATTATAATCACAAATAAAATACATAACATAATAATTGACACAGAAGATGCTCCAAAAATGTTTGTTTCTCCTTCCCTTTCTTCCTCTGTTTTTCTGCTGTGTACAGAGGCTTTTTATGTAATAAGTGCAGGCCTCTTCACTAAAACTTTACTTACCAGCTTATAAAAATAAAAACATAAAACTTCATTTAGCTGCAATAACCCCGGTAACCCATCCATTTACTTCTCAGTTCTTGCTTTAATGTGTCCAAACAGAGAAAGTCAGATAAGAAAAAACAAAACAAAACCTTTTTTTGCTATTGTTGCTTTGAGTTGTCCTGGGGATGAAATCGAAGGCCTGGCACATGCTAGGCAAGCACTCTACCTCTGAGCTTCACTCCAGCCCAAGAAAACTTAAATGCAAAATGTTTGGCTATTTTGACTCATTGGTTATATCAGGCTGATTTGCAAGCGTTTGGGGAGGGATGCTTAGCTTATTCTTTTTTTTTTTCTTTGCGGTACTGGGGATTGAACTCAGGGGCATTCTACCTCCAAGCTATACCCCTGGCCCTATTTTTTATTCTTTATTTTGAAACAGAGTCTCACTAAGTTGCGGAGTGCCTCACTAGATAGCTGAGGCTGGCCGCGAACCTGTGATCCTCCTGTCTCAGCCTCTCAAATGCTGGGATTACAAGCGTGAGCCACCACGCCCGGCTTGCTTAGCTTATTCTTATCTCTCCCAGCACTTAATTCATATAGTGTAGATCTGAAAGGAAGTTGGGCACCATCTATGCAGTCTTCTTGTTTGCAAAGGATAGAAATCAAGGTCCCCAGAAGTTAAACAGCTTGTTGTAAGCTAGTGACAGCACAGGTTTCCCCGTGCTGAGTCCGGGCTCCTGCTGCTGTACCTACTGCTCTCTTTTCCTACCTGTCCCCCCAGAAATAAATTAGGGGTACTCACCAGCACACCCCTGTTCACTGAGATGCAGGCTTCCTAGGAGAGTATGTTTTGTGGCACATTCTCCCTGCCACCCATCAATGGCTCCTTCGATTCCTTTTTACCTGAGACAGAGAAGTCATTCTTTCTCCTGGAGTCTCCAGAGTGTTAAGGGACTTGAGTGGCCCACTGTGAGCACTCTTGTTCCGTCTCTGAGTTTTTGAACCATTTGAGAAATGAGATAAATGGGAGATCAAAATAGGGTCTTACCTTTATTACTGATAAAGACTGGTCTAAAGGAAGCAGCAGATAGTTCTTCTACCCCTAATCTTCGACCTTGAATCAGCCCAGCAAGTGGGAAAGTACATTTCTAATCAACACTGGGAAAAGGAAGGATAGATTGAAGCTCCTCCCAGGGAGAAACAGGGACTGATGGTTGTAGATTAAGAAATTGGGGTGGTGGTGGGGAATCAAGAGTACTTGGGGGGAAATTCCTCCTCTGAAGGAACCAGAGGGGTAGGAAAGGGATATTTCACCCTCTAGCAAAAAAAAAAAGAAAAAAGAAAAAAAAAATGTTATTTATTTTCATATAAGTTAATGAGGCAGCATGTAAATTATTTTGTATTTTAAAAATGAATGTAGTCACCTTTTACGGGGGGGGGAAAAGAGTTAATGATCATTAAGCTCTACTTATGCCAATTTCCTTCAGAACTGTGCCAGCCTATGCGCGTATTTCGTTTCGATGTCATCATCACAGACATGTGTGTATTGTTCTCCATTCCTGCTGTTATACTTGACATTGTTTCGAACACATTTTCCTGTATTGGCTTCACCCACGCGGTCATCTCATTTGCATTTCTTTCGTTCCCTGCAAGGTTATCTATTTTGCAAGTGGCACCTGGGACTTGATTTTATTTACCTGAACAAATACTTTTTTCTACTTGAAACAATTTGTTCTTTTATTTGCTATGTTTAGCTCACATTTTTCCATTATGCTTGTTTTATCTTCTTCTTTTTGGTGTACAGCATTTCATTTGGCAAATTAAAATCAGAAAGTTTTATGAGTAAGTCAAAACTATCCATCTGTCTTCCCTCTTGTGCAACCTGAATAAATAAATACATATTTATTTCTACTCTTCTTTTTTTTTCTATTTTTGTTTATCCTAGTTTTTTTTTTTCCTTTGAGGTTTTGTTTTTAGATTTTTTTGTTCCATGTGAAATTTATTGCCATAGTGTTCAGTACATGGATGTAAATAAAGTAATTCTTCATACTCATATTCAACTGTTACATAAAATAAGGATTTCTTATTCAACTAGAAATAAATCTTTAAATCTAGGTTTTCACATAGACCATAATTCATATCCTAGGAAATTAGATCCAGCAGTGAATTTAGGTTTATTAAAGCACTTTGGTTTTTTTGTTTGTTTTTGTTTGTTTGTTTGTTTTTTGCGGTACTGGGGATTGAACTCAGGGGCATTCTACCTCCGAGCTATACCCCCAACCCTATTTTTTATTCTTTATTTTGAAACCGAGTATCACTAAGTTGTGGAGTGTCTCACTAGGTAGCTGAGGCTGGCCGCGAACCTGGATCCTCCGGTCTCAGCCTCCCGAATGCTGGGATTACAAGCGTGCGCCACCACAGCACTTTGGTTTTTAAAAATTAGAATTGACACTTGTTTATCTTAAGTTTCAAAGAGCCACCAGGCCTGTTAGATTACTACATCTATAATCCTAGTCCTTGGGAGGCTGAGACAGGAAAGTTACAGGTGCTTGGCCAACCTCAGCAGCTATGTTCCAAAGGGCCATAAGCCCTGCACCTTCTAAAAGGAAATATTCACCTTTCATGGAATGTTTTAAAAGTAGAAACTGTTGTTACGTAAGTATCCATGAGAAACCTAAAGAATATCTGTCACTCATTTCCCAGGTGATAGTCATTATAAATAACAACTTTAGTTTACCTTGATCTTTGAGAAATTTTAATTGATCATGATGTTGGTTACCCTAAAGCCAAGGAAGTTGATGTTGATTACCTAAAAAACAAATATCTCTGTGTTAGCTTCCTGTTATTATAACAAAATACCTGAGGTAATCAACTTACAAGGAAAAGGGTTTATATTGGCTCACAGCTTTGGTAGTTCTAGCCAAGATTGGTGGACTCGAGATTTGGGTGAGCAGAATGGCAGTGGCAGAGCAAACTGCTTGCATCATGAGCCAGGAGACAAGAAAGAGGAAGAGAACGGTGTCCTACCATCTCTTTGAGGGCACAGCCAACATTCTAAAGGCCTCCCACTATGACCCACCTCCTATTCCATAGCCTGCCCCCACCACCCAAAGAGCACCACCCCAAAGATGATGCTTTAACACATGGGCCTTGGTGGACATTCAACCTGCAAACCATAGTAAGCCCCAAAGCAAAAGAAATGACAACAAAACAAATTGTTTTAAAAAGTGAATTTATTTAAAACACACAGCACGGTCACAATGGTGTTTCCCAGTAGAGGTAAATGCAATTACTAAAGAAAAAAGAAAATTTCAAAACTGTGCCTTCTGAGCCAAGCCTTGAACCAAAACTTTAACAATTTAACACCATACTTTTAGGACAGTGAAAAATGCTATGCAGAACAAAGTTCTCCCTTAAGAGTGGTCTCCATATATTCTGAGCATATGTCCTCTATCTTCCTTCACCCTTATTTTGTTTCTCTGCTTCTCAGGGCTTAATTTCTCACCTGCATTTTTCCCAACTCTCAGAGCCACCTGCTCAAGCTACCTCCATTGTGGTCTACATTGCTGCATCCCTTCCTGGCAGAATGCCCCCCTCTCTTTGCCCAAGCCACGTCTGTTTTCTCCTTAGCACTTGGCACTATGCCCACCTTCACGGGAGGAGAGACAGGGTAGAGTGTGTCAAAGCCCAGGGCTCTAGAAGCAGCCAACAGAGCAATCATTCCCACGTAGCCTGAGGGAGCCAATAGCAAACCTTGGTCTTTCTCATGAGGTTGAGGTCATTGTAGGGTTGGTGGTTTCAAGGATGTGCTACATGTTGTTGTAACAGGCTCTTGGTAGGTTTTGTCCATTGAATGAAGTCATTTACTCTTACCTTCCCCTCACTCTCCTTGATTTGGTGTCAACCTGACTCTAGCAACATCTGCACTTCCTGTGCCTCACTAGAAAGAGAGGAGAAGGCAGCTGGTACAGTTTCCGTGGCTGGGCCTGTCACTGAAATCCCCTGCTTTCTTTCTACATCTCATCATTTGAAACTCATGATAGTAATTCATACCAGCTTCTGCATGCTGTTCTCTGCCACTTCTGTGGTCTGATTCCACCTTTTTAAATATGTCTGCCTCTGGCTCAATTTTTTGTTTTGTTTTTTGTTTTTTCATACTTCACCTGTACGCTCTCTCCAGCCCAATTGTTCTTCATGACAAGTTCATAGTCGTGATTTCTGGCTAGACGATGCAGCCTCCTGCTTTCTTGTCACCTCTGCTCCACGTTAGCCCCACAGCCTGCATCTCCTGCCCTGAACCTCATCATGGCAAAGCACTGTACCCTTTCTAGTTCTCTTGCCTCCCAGCTCCTTGAACCTTAACCCAGTGGTTCTCAAAGTCCAGAACTTACACCAGCAAAAGCAGAGGCAGCATCACCCAAGCACTTAGTAAACATATATATTCCTGTGTCCCACCCATACCTACTGGGTCAGGAACACTGGGGGCGAGGCCCAGCAATCCAGGTTCCAGCAGCCCTCCAGAACATTGTGAAGCTTGCCAAAGTCTGACAGCCACTCCCTTTACCCATCCGGTTCCTCCTCCTGCCTTCCACCTTCCTCTTGTTTGCATTTTACTAATTCTAGTAGGAAACTAGAAACTAGTAGGCTATCCTGTGCAGTTTTGACCACTATCACACATAATTTTAAAAGGTGATATGAAACATGAAAATAATATCCAGTACTCAGTGAACTGTCTCATCCATGATAAAAATGAACTGGTGATTGCTAATGGAACAACTAACCCATGAGCTGCCTCTTAGTTAGGAGGGTTAAATTCTTGTTTGGGGAAGGGGGCAAGAGAGAGTTTTTCTAATAATGCAAATTTTTAAGTGCTGGTAAAGATTTTTTTTTTTTAATAAACACTACCTGTAAATAGTAAAAAGACATGGAAAGCCTAAATAGTCTCCAAATTAGTCAAACTTGGAATTATCAAGCATTTGAGCTAATTCCTTAGCTCAATGATGGGCATATGGAGTCCATAACATTAATGTTTCTACTTTTGTACATGTGCTTGTAAATATCGTAATAAAAAAAATTTTAAACTTAAAAGTGGCAGCATTGTTCTATTCCCATACTCTATGAATCCAATTCAAATGGTCTTACTTTTGTCATTACTCATCTTTGTCATAAATGAGATTAATAATGAATTTATTACACCTATTAAATCATTCTCATTAACTTCTACTACATATGAAAGATAGATAGATAGATAGATGTTTGTCTATGTAAATAGAGAAACATGGATGGATGGATGGATGGATGGATGGATGGATGGATGGATGATAGGTAGGTAGACAGATAAAACATAGTTACCGATGTTAATGATGCCAAAAACTAAGATAGGTGTGTGGCCGTATGAAAATTGGAAAAAACTTTCAAAAGATAATTTCACAAGATGCATTTAGGTATCAGTAGATGTTAGAATAATCATACACATAAGTTTCCTTTGTTAGAATTCATCCTAAAGAGGGAGAATTCTAATTACAGGAAAAAATCTGTACAGGAAAATAATCCTCCTGGCATTTTTTTTCATAATATAAGTCATTGGAAATCTCTTTGTGAGGGATCCTAGAGAGACAACTAAGTAAATATCTCTTATAGTCATCTAGTATAATAGTTCAGATGATGATTATGTAAAGTATGCTTATAAATAGTAAGGGGTAAAAGCAAGACACAAATTTGATACATGGCAGGAGTATAACCACAAAAATATCTACAGCACGAAAGAAATTATTGCTGTTAGGTAGGGTGGTGGTATGATCAGTGTCTTATTCATCTCTCACTTTTGTTTTTTCAATAGAAATGTGTATTCAACAGATATGACAATGGAATTCCTGAGATTAATTCTTTTCCCCAAAGTTTGGGACTTTGTAACCTAGGAAAGGTAGTTTCAATCCATAGGGAGCTTAATATTTTGAGAGCGAACATGTCTCAATTGGAGTAAGCAGTGTCACTTCTTAGTCCTCTCACCCTAAAGCAGAGGCCTTGATGAACACCAGAGTGACAGGCGGAGTCTAAGGAAACCCAACTGCAGTTGCATCTTGTTCCCCAGTGTAGCTTCCATGGTGGTTTTAACTATTATGGTAGATGGTAATCATTCAATTGCATCCTTGCCCCAAGAAGCAGAGCTTGGCACTAGCACTGAGATCCAGCCTACCCCCCTGCCCCCCGCCCCAGGTTATCTTGCCCAAAATTTTGAATGTACTTGGAACGTCGAGAATCAAAGTAGTCTCCTGGAGGTGCATTAAACTGAATGACAGCTGTGTCATTATTCCACCAACTGGGAACTTTAAGAAGAGCTACTTCCCACGGTGTCAGTTTGAACATGCTAAATGAAAGCATGTTAAGAGGTCTGGAACCATCCCATAATGATGTATTAGCCTGTGTCAGCCCTTCCCATCTTGAGGATTCCCAGTCCAGCCATGTAATTTCATAGCATTGGCCTTATCATCTGTACTACTCTTGTGTTCTTATTAATTAGTAATAATTATATTGTTAATTCCAATTATAATAGCCTCTACTACGATTTTGAACATTTTTAAAAGACCAAATGAAAACAAGCAAGAAAACAACTCAATCCTCAAATGCCAGTCTGTTGTCTGCTTCAGATGATTTTTGGGAGTATTCCATATATGTTTATGTAAATGTATATAGAAGATTCAGGTCAAGCGCCTGTATGTGCTTGAATCATATGCTACTCAAAGTCTGTTGGTTTGTAAGTCACTCTGTTGGACATACATTTCATTGGGCCAGTTCTAATGGAGTCCTGTGCTACCATACATCATTGATGTGAAAAAAAATATCAAAACTTTGGGAGGAACACAGGAAAAGGAAAAGATTAACCTATGAGTCTCACTGTTTGATTTCTAGGAGTAAGTCACCTTTTTTCTGGTGTTTAGTCAGGTAATTGCTTGGCTGGTTTCTTTGTTTCTGAGGAGGCATAACTTCATCTTTCATCTGAGTGTTTATTCACTGGCTAGAACAGCTTTCAGTCCTCTTTAAAAATTAATTGTACTTTAATGTCTAGTTATCTAAGACTCCCCTGGGCGAAGATTAAATCACACGGAGTGGGGGGGGGATTTTGATCTGACAAATGGCCATTGTATGGGAGCCTTTGATCCTTGACATGGTGTTAACCAGCCTCCCCTTGGGTTGCTGAGCTTTAAGCAAGATCAAAGTTGGCATGATTGGTGGTCCAGAGAATTTTGGCACTTCCCAGTATCCTTGCAGTGCTGCTGCCTGTTCAGTGCGGATTAGAGGTTCCCTAACTGTTTATCCACCTAGATAATTGAGGGTAGAGGTAAACAAGATGGGAATGAGTTTTTTTTTTTTCCTGGGACCTTGAAATATCATACTTTTGGTGCTTATTGAATGACATGAAACTCTTTACTCCCTAAAGTAGGAAGTCTCAATCCTGCTTTTCTAGTCTCTCAGGCCTGCTGAGTTTTTCCCACTTTTTAAAATACTGGTGCACACTTGTAATCCTAGGATTGGAGATTAAAGGCTGCCTCAGTAACTTAGCAAGGCTCTCAGCAGCTTAACAAGAGACCCTCTTTCCAAATAAAAAGTAAAATAGAGCTGGGGGTATAGCTTAGGGGTAGAATGCCCCTGGATTCAATCCGTAGCGCGCGCACGCACACACACACACACACACACACACACACACACACACACATATTTAGAACATGGCATGGATTATGATGAGAAAAAAGAGAAAACAGACAAGTTGCTGAGGATCATTGGAAAGGATGTTCCTGATGGTTAAGCAACCTATGTCTAAAAGATAAAGTAAATGTCTTAAAAAGCAAAAGAATAGTTGTCAATTTTTGGTTCTGACCTTGATAAAGATGGTTCATAAGCATCTGGACTCAGGTCTCAGGTTCTTAAGGTCGCCCTTCCCTAGAAGGCAGACTCATCTGACTCTGTGCTCTCCTTCTTTCTAACAGATGGGGAGCTCTCCATATCCAATGACGATGACTCCCTGGAAAACGGGCAGTCCCTGAGCTCCAGCCAGCTGTCTCTGCCTGCCCTGTCCGAAATGGAGCCAGTCCCGATGCCCAGAGATCCCTGCTCGTACGAGGTGCTCCAAGCTTCAGACATCATGGATGGGCCAGGTAATGCCACTGGTGGAGTCACAGGGCAGGACCTCGAAGGTCACGCTGGAGACCTCTGCCCTGGGTGGGTACTGGGTTCTATTCCAGGCCATCTGAGCATAAGGATCTTGATATTTGGATGAAACTTGCTCTTACTAATTCTTTATACAAACTAAGTCTAAGAAAATGTGAAGGATATTTACACATATTGTTCTACAGTTTTAAAAACATTTTTATAACTTCAAGCACTTTAAAGGAGATATGGTTTGTTTTTATAATAATGACTTAAAATGTTATTGTTTCACTTTCTAACACTCATTTCTGTTAGGATAAAGTTAAAGAATCCTACATTTCTATATGATACCTACCTAATTCACCTGTACAAACAACCTGGCCATACCCTTTAATTCCTAGTCTCAGCAGACTAATTAATGGTTGTATCAATTTACTGGGCACAGTCCATTTAATTGTTGAGTAAATTGTATACAATTTAGTGGTCAAGTTGGAGCCTACTGATAGATGAGTTTTGATGCTCTCTATTACCTCCCTCTTTGGTCCACAGTCACCTGAGTAGCCAATTTTCATCTCTCAGAATGTTTGCAGAGTGCTCCCAGTCAGCCACCAGGTCCTTCCAAACAGCTAGGAATAAACCATGTGGACAGGAGACTGTCTAGGAGAAGGAACCTCTTGGAATTCCTGGAATATGGGTAGAAGGGCCATGCCCTTCCTTGTATACTGTGTGTAAAATCCATATCCATAGTTGCCCCCATGGGAAGGTGGGAGAGACAGTATTTCACCAAGTTAATTCCTACTCTTCCCTGGGGGACCTGGCCAATCCTTGCTCCATCAATGGTTCCTTGAGACGGGGGAGAATTGAGTGCTCCTGGGGATTCTTTGCAGAGCTTTACTGCTATGCAGAACACTGTTCTCCAGATAAAGGAAGAAAAAGAGGGTATGGCAAGAGAGGGGGAATTACTAAGCTTTCTCTCTAGGGGATGTGATGGGAAGCAGAAGGATGTACAATTGCCTTATATTTCCTCCTCCATGGAGAGTTTTCCAATGAGAGCAGTGACTTATTATTGTTTAACCCATCCTTCCTTGTGACGTTGGAATCAGGTGGATTTGATTGTCAGCAAAGTCATAGAATTTCACTCTGTCACCACCCAGGCTGCCACGTTGGTAGGAAGGTGTATGCTATGACCCGGTGACAGCTCACAACTGGAGCCCATCATGGGGATCCATTGGGTCCTATGAGAAAAGGAAAAATTGGATGCAATGCAGAGAAAAGAAAAATTGGGGGAACTGAAAAAAAGACGACTGGAATCCTGGCAGGCAGGAGGAAAGAGGAAAGGGAGTCTATCAGCTTTTTCATCACTGCAAACAAAATACCTGACAAGAACAAAGGAGACGACCAAAAATTTAATTTGGCTCATGGTTCAGAGGTTCAGTCCATAGTTGGCCAGCTTCAACACAGAAACATGGGAGAAGAGCTGCTCAACTCATAGCAGCTAGAAACAAAGAGATGAGAAGAGAGGGACCAGGGACATGGATGGTCTCCAAGGCCATGCTTTCAGTGACTCACCTCCTCTAGCCAGGCACCACCTTTGAACCTTGCCTCATTGGAGATGAGGATTCAACAGGTGAGCTTTTGGGGACACACTCCAGACTCAAACCATAACCGGGGGGATAAAAAGGTGTGACCTTGATCATCCTTGTCCTCCTCAGACTGTAGAAGCTGGCGGGGCAGGCAGTTGTCCCCAAAACTAGAGTTCTAACCTGTAGGCTGTGGCTCAGCACTGACCATTCCTGAGCCTGGAAGAATAGCCATCAAGGCCTGCAGATGCAGTCTCTAGTGTCACCCTTCCATGCTGTCTGCAGAACCTCATGTCCCAAACCCAAGATCAGGGCAAGAGCAAGACCCAGAGGGCAACGCCAAGACTTGCTTAAATCTGCTGTCTCCTCCCCAGCAAAGAGCACACCAGGGGCCCAAGCAGAGGTGGCAGTATTCAGTTCCACTGCTTTGCATTTGAAGACCTCTTCATGCTTGCCATCCTGCAGTTGCCATCCTTCTGACTGTCACTGTGGTCCCATGAATCACGCCATGGAGTATCCATAGACAGTGTATGGAAACTGCTGAGTTTGAAATGGTGAAGTTTCTTGATAAGAAAACACCCTTCCTCCTCCTCTTTCTTCCTCTGCCTCCTCTCTGTCCTACCACCCCTCCTGGTTGATCAATTTCCAGTGTCCTCATTCTAGCTCTCCACCCACATGGCCACCTGAGGCCGTCGGTGTCCTGCTGTCGTGCTCGCCTGCCCGCATCCCTGTCTGGCTGGCCCCATCGCCCACCTGCTCTGTGTGTGTGTTTAATGTCTCCTGTGTATCATGTGGTTGTCCCCTCAGTGTCTGAAGAGAGTCCCTCTGCCAGTGAGTCTGGAGTCCTCCTGTCCCAAGATCCTTCAGCCAAACCAGTCCTGCTACTGCCCCCAAAAAAACCTGCTGCTTTCTCTGGAGACCATGAGGAGACCCCAGTGAAGCAGTTGTCCCTTCTCAAGCAGCCCCCGGCCCTGCCTCCCAAACCCACTGCCCGGATTGCCAACCACTTAACAGGTGAGTCGGGATATCTTGGAGCGTGTGCAGCCCCACCCCCACCCCCATCCCTTCAAGGGATCCGTTCTCTCTCTCTGAGGCCTGAATGCACATCTCTGGGGAGGTGGCTGTGGGGGACGTTGGGGCATTTCTGTGTGTGTCTTGATACTTGCAGTCATGACGAGGGTTTGTGTTTTTGTGTCAAGAAGCATTTAACATGCACGCGCCAGCCATATGCCCAAAGCCTTCAGTCATATATATCTGCAAATATGTATGTTATTTATGTGACTGATTGAAGATTATCTGCCCGTCTGGGTGAATTAGATCCAACATCAAAATGTTTGCAGAGATAAAGACTAGTACTTTGTTTCTTTCATACTGAGTTTGTCAAGGCTTTAAATGTTTTGTCTTTAAGTTATTGATCTGAAGCCCAGTATATGTCTTCTATGACAATTCACTTCAGTACTGTCTGTTCTCTTAAAAAATGAAAAAGAAGAAGAAAAAAAGCAAAGACTATGATCTGCAAAGTATGTGGGAGCCTCTTTTAGAGGAAGAATAAGCTTACCAATGTTGTCCTAAAAGGATTTGGGTATTTTCATTTCTGCAGTGTTTATGAACGCACCCACAGTTGTTAAGTTGGGGATCCAATGAAATTGTGCTTCGCCAAACACTGACACACAATTTAGATAACACTTTGTGACTTAAAATTGTGGTATAATCTGAGATTAAAAGATTTAGGAGAGAACCGTGATAATAATCCCAGCTGATACCAGTCAATTGCCTTTTTACAATCAGGTATTTTCACAAGTAGTGTCTAATTTATCTCTGTAATCTTTTGATATATGTCAGTAGGGGTGGAGATAGAGAAGAATATTCACATATTTGTAATAGGAAAACTGAGGTTTAAGAAAAACAAGCCCTTCTCCAAGACTGGCAGGAATCCTGAAGAGGCATAATTGGCCCCTGTGTTTCTCCCGGGAGGTGCAGTAGAGATTGTTCCTATACAAAGCTGGTTTTATTAGAGACCAGCTTTGACGCAGTCTTGCGGCAAACTACTCTACTAATGTGTGTGTCCATCCCAGTTGGATGCTTGTTGTTTGAAATAGCGAATGTCCATTGAAGGAGCCATTCAATACATTAATAGCACTTTGGTTAGGTGCCCAGAAATGTAAATCCACAGAAAATAAGGAGAAATAGTCCCAGAGGACTCCCTCTAAGAGACATCCACTGTCTATCTGTCTATCTAATAAAGATACAATATACCTGCACATATTGTCTTACCACCTGCTTTTTGTACTTAGTGATATGTTCTGAACTGATTCTCATGTTAGTAAGTATTCCTCAATGTGACTTTATTAACAGCTTGGGGTAGATCAAGATTTACTTGGTTGACCCTCTGTGGCTTTTCTGTCTTCTTGACTGTAAGAAACACATCAATTAACATCTACAACAGTCTACAAATACCTTTATAAGCATCTTCCTAAGTTATTTCTAAAATTGGAATTACCAAGTCAAAGCTTTTAAACTTTGAAAATTTCTCTTAAGAAAGATTAAATATTATACATGATAAAACTCTACATGTACCTGTAGAATATATTTATTCAACATACCTACTATAGATAGGTAGAATACTATGCTAGATATCAAAGTGGATTCAGTTCTAGCCAGGTATGGTGTGTATACCTATAATCCCAGTACTTGGGAGGCTGAGACAGGAGAATTACAAGTTTGAGGCCAGCCTCGTCAACTTAGTGAGAATCTGTTTCAAAATAAAATGGAGCTAGGGATATAATTCAGAGGTAGAATGCCCCTGGGTTCAATCCCTAGTATCACACACACACACACACACACACACACACACACACACAACAGTGAATTGAGCTGTGACACTTAATGAATGCATATACAATCAGCTCTCCATATCCAGGGGCTCCTCATCTATGATTCAACTAACCACGTATCAAAAATATTTGGAAAAAAAAACGCATCGCTACCAAATGATTACAGACATTTTTTCTTGCCTTTATTCCCTAAACAACACAACACAACACCTATGTGCAAAACATTACATTGTATTGAGTATTGTGAGTAATCTAGAGGTGATTTAAAGTATATGGGAGGATTGCATAGGTTATATGTAAACACTACATCATTTTATATGAGACAATTGAGCACCTGTGCATTTTGGTATCCACAGGGATCCTGGAACCAACACCTTATGGATACCAAGGGGTAGAGCAACATTATATATAGAGAGAGACAAGAGATGGCTGAAAATATCTCTCATTTGGAGTAATAGTTATAGTTTGCGGTAGCCTCACAAAGGGACTACTGGAGAAGTCTTGAGTTGCATTTTGAAGCCTCGGGTGATTTTGAGGTGTACGGAGAGACAGGGTTCACTAGGTTAAGAGCTTATAGGATTTGGGTTTTATTCCTTAACAATGGGAAAGCCTTTGGAAGTTTCTGAGCATGAAGTGATACCATAGAAAACATTCTATAAAATATTTTCCTGGCTTCCTGTGCAGCAGGAGCAGAAAGAAAAGGTTGAAGGCCTTTCAAAAAAGCCACCAAGGCAGCTCTATGCTGTGATCCCCGCCATTCCAGTAAGAATCTGTGTTGAGACTCGCTCACCTCAGACCTTACTCATACCACAGCCAGCTCTGCTGGAGACCGTCCTTCGGAAAGGCGGGAATCATTTATAGAATTAAATGGAACAATCTGAGCCAGAGAGGCTGATCCCTCTAGACATTTCAGTATGAGCTGACAAGCATCCGATAGAAGAAAAAGCAGACCAGGTAATAAGACATTTTAAAAGAAGAGTTTCAGCTAAGGTGCACGCCTGTAATTCCAGTGCTTGGGAGGTTTAGATAGGAGGGTCACAGGTTTAAGGCCAGCCTCAGCAACTTAGCAAGATCTTTAGCAACTTAGTCAGAACCTGTTTCAAAATAAAAAAATAAAAGTGGCTGGGAGTGTAGCTCAGAGGTAGAATGCCCCTGGGTTCAAACTCCAGTATCACCACCCCTGCCCCCGACCACACACACACACAGAGTTTCAGAACCTGTTAACTCTAAAAACCTTGATTCCTCTAGTTATCTGATGGATGGAGGCATGCTGGACTTCAGCTCTGAGTACTGCAGCTTGAATGCCTGCTGTCCACAGGAATGTCTATATACAAGAGCCTAAAGATATCCAAATTAGCCCAGTCTCTCTACCTCCCCCAGTCCTTTCCCAGGGGAGTGGACTATATTATCTATGAACCTTTCCACCATATAGTTTGTGTCGGACGCACAAAAATATATTACATCTTTACCATGTACCTGGTAGTCTATTAAGTATGATAAAGACAAGACCAGGTTGGGCATGGTGGCACACACCTATAATCCCAGTACTTGAGAGGCTGAGACAGGTGGATCACAGGTTCCAGGCCCGACCCAGCAACTCATCAAGAACCTTTTTCAAAGCTAAAAAATAAAATTAAAAATAGGGATAGGAGTATAACTCAGAGGTAAAACGTCCCTGGGTTCAATCCTTAGTACAGAAGAAGGAGAAGAGAGGAGAGGAAAGGAGAGGAGAGGAGAGGAGAGGAGAGGAGAGGAGAGGAGAGGAGAGGAAGGATCTCAGTGGAGATGTTCATGGACTATAAGTCTAGTGCTATCCTTTTGGGTCTAAACTCAACCTTGTTTAATTCTTATAAGTCAATGATCAGTCATAGTGAATCTGCATCACCACGAGGCAGCTTCATTAACCCTGTTCCATTGCTAATTACTCTAGAGACATCTGGGCCATGTCGGGAGCAATTAATAAACTGAGAACTCCAGAGCTCTAAATTGAGATTTATGAGCGTTAGTCAGTTCTCCGTGTCTGTTGTTCTGTTGACACATTTGAAAGGAAAAACAAGTCAAAGCAAAGGCACCAAATATGACTAACAGAGGGTGGCAGTGGTTAACGGTCTGCTAGGGGCTGGAGGAAGTACGAGCCAGGACCAGAGCTATGTCCAAGTTTGCAAACAAGGAGAGACATGCAGAATTTTCTCCACTTTGTCATTTACCTCCATGTTATCAGGAAAGCCACCATTAACTTGGAGAATGTTTGTCTTAGGAGGTGTCTTTGTCCTCAGCCAGGCAGAGAGAAGCTCTCTCACTCTCTATCTTTCTTCTTCTCTTGTTGCCGTCCTCTCCCATCCCATCTTCTCCATCATCAACCTGTACAGGGCTCATCATTCAGGGGCAGGAGTTTTGGGAGCATCAGATTCAAGCCTTTCCAGAAGCACAGTCCCTAGCAGAGCTGGTTGAGTTATCAATGTGATCTGAACTGAATGAATCTCAAAACAGATTCTTATAGGAATGATGGATGAACCCAGAAGAAGAGTGTGGCTGAGGGGAACATTGTCCTGCCATTCTAAGTCTTCATCAGTCACTTTGCCCGGCATCCTGACCCAAACTCCAGGGTTAACCATAACATGAGCAACCTGTGCTTTCTGAATAAGGCACCTGGGAGGGGGTACCCCATATGTGACAGTTAAATGAAGAACACTTAAGCTGGGCCCAGTGGTGCACACCTGTAATTCCAGCTACTCGGGAGGCTAAGGCAGGAAGATCCGAGGCTTGAGGCGAGCCTGGGCAATGTAGTGAGACCCTTTCTCAAATTAAAAATGGCTGTATATATAACTCAGTGATAGAGCTCTTGCACAGCATGTATGAGACCTTGGGCTTAATACTCAATACTAAGTCAGGTATGGTAGCACACACCTATAATCCCACTACTTAGGAGGCTAAGACAGGAGGATTATAGGTTTGAGGCCACCCTCAACAACTTAGCGATACCCTATTTCAAAAATTAAAAGAGCTGGAGTTATAGATTGGAGGTAGAATGCCACTGGATTCAATCCCCAGTACTAAAAAAAAAAAATACCAAATAAGTAAAAACTCACATGACAATGGACTTCACAGTCTAACACTCACATTTGGGTAATAACAATGGCAGCTAGCACTTGTGGAGAACTTTACCATGAATCATTCAGTCCTTTGAGCTAGATACCATTACCATTCTTACCTCTTTTTCCCAGAAGAGGAAAGTGGGCCTTGGGGAAGTTAAGTGGTTTGAGCATGGTTGCATAGCTAGTAAGTGACAGAGATGGGTTCCAACCCATTCTGCTTGACACTTCAGATTCCCCCAACTGTTATACCAAGATGTCTGTTCCAAAAAATTTTTTCTAATTATCAGCTTTCTTTGCTTTTTTAGCTTTGTATGTTTTAATCCAATTAAGACATTAGAAAATCTGTTCTTTATTTTTATAACTTATACTAGTCAGCCTGGGCTGCCATAAAAAAAATAATAACATCAACTAGGTGGCTTATACAATAGAAATTTGTTTTCTCACAGTTCTGAGGCAGAAGTCCAAGATCAAGGGCTGGTAAATTTCAGTTTCTGGTGGAAGCTGACAGTCAGTCAGTCTCTCTCTCTCTCCCCCACCCCTCCTTTCTCCTCTCTCCTCTCTCCTCTGTGTGGGGGGGGGGTAATTGGGGATAGAACTCAAGGACAGTCTATCTCCAAGCTACACTGCCAGGTCTATTTTATTTTTATTCTGAAACTGTCTCGCTAGAGTAATGAGAGTCTCACTATTTGCTGAGGCTGTCCCCAAACCTATTATCCTCCTGTCCCAGCCTCCCAAGTGCTGTGATTATAGGTGTGTGCCAACATGGCCTGGCTTCTTTTTGCTCTCTTCTCATGTAGCAGAAGAGAGTGAGATCTCTTGTGTCTCTGGTGTCTAGAAAGACACTAATCATGTAGAATTAGCGTCTCATTCTTAGGACCTCAGTTAGCCATCCTTTCATTACTCTGAATATTGTCACATTGGGGTTAAGATTTCAATGTGTGAATTTGGGGGAGGAGGAGACACAATCAGCCCATAGCATAATTCACAGACAAATATTATCTCGTCTTTCAAAAAGAAGCAATGTTCTCGAAGCACTTAGTTATTAAGAGGAAGTTTGGTTAGGTTTTAAAGGACAGACCAGAAGGAGACCATCTGTAAGAGAGGATCAGAGGTGGATCATATGGGAAGTATTCGGCCACAGTCAGCAAAGAAAGGAAACAGTCACTGATCCTTAAAAACAAGTACTTAGCCGGGTGTGGTGATGTACTCCACCAAAAACAAAAAAAAATCCTAAAATATGATATAAGTATAATATAAGGAAACTTACTCTAATCAGCCCTATGTATCTGTGGGTTTCTACATTCTCAGGTTCAAACAACCATGATCAAAAATATTGGGGGAAAATGATAAAAAATAACAATATAATAATAATAGAAGTAAAATAAAATTTTACAAATATAGTATAACAACTATTATATTTATATAATATTACCTTGTATTAGGTGCTATAAATAATTTAGAGATGATTTAAGTATACAGAAGAACCAGGCATAGTGACACACACCTGTAACCCCAGTACTTGGGAGGCTGAGACAGGAGGATCGTAGGTTTCAAGGCCAGCCTCAGCAACTTCGGGAGACCCTGTTTCAAAATAAAATATAAAATAGGGCTGGGGGTGTAGTTCAGAGCTAGAGCACCCCTGGGTTCAATCCCCAGGACCACACACAAAAATATATATACAGAAAGATTGTGTAGATTCTATGGAAATAACTAGCCATTTTAGATAAGGGTCTTGCACATGTGCTGATTTGGGTATCTGTGAAGGTTCCTTTAACCAATCCCCCTCAAGTACTGAGGGATAACTGTATATTCTTAGAGCGTGGGTGTTTGCAAGTTTCAACATTACCTAAGTATTTGCAGCTACAATTGTACCTGATCAGTGGCATCTGGGCCCCATGGAGTTCTTTAGGCCTGGTACTTAACGTATGTCTAATAAGAACAGAGATCCAGCGCTTGGCAAGCCAAGACCCATATTCTTATTTATAGCCGTCTCTCCAGTTTTGTGGACAGGGTCACTGTTCTGCTGTTCTGGCAGGCAATTTCATTTTGTTTCTGTCTCTCCCTCCCCTTTTCTCCCCAGCATCTCTCCCCACCCTGCTCCTTATCTTCTTCTACCCTACGGAATCATGCACTTCTGCCTCTGTCCTGCCTCCCCTCCCAGCTATCTACTCTGACACTGCGAGAAAGCCAGATCAGAACGCTGTGCACTTGGACTTCACTTGTTTCTCTAAATGGGCAAAAATAAATCATAGCATGGAAGCCTCCGAGAGGCTTATGCTTCCTCTGGTAACATTGTAGGAGTTCTCTACCCTTTTAGGAGGTGGGCAGTCAGGTCCAGACATGGCAGAGGCTAGGGAAAGCAAAAGTCTATTACCCTCACAGGTCCCAGACACACCAAGCACCCAGCCCCCACACAGGGTCTCATGGGGGAGCCTCAGGGTGCTCAGGAGGCAGAAAGCAGGTGTCAGAGGAGAGCTGAAGCTAGAGACTTTACTAGGGTTTCTGCAGAAATGTGAGACAGGGTAAACAGTTTAGGACTGGCTGGTTTGAACATTTATCAAGCTCTGCACCATTTGCAGCTTGGCTGCCTGGCATCTGTCCCTGGGCTGATAGAAGCAAAGGCATATGACATCGGCAGTGCAGGTGCCAGGTAGCAGCGGCAGTCCTGCTCAAGACTGACCGCTTTGCACATCAAAAGCATGCTCAAAGCTGAGCTCTTGCTCTGCCTAAGAATGGGATATCCCTAGCTGAATGTTGTTAAGATGCCACATCATCTCATATTCTGGAAGTTAAAAATATAAATGGGAGGAATGTGCATGCCTGTAATCCCCATATTTGGGAGGCTGAGACAGGAGGATCTCAGGTTTGAAGACAACTTCAGCAATATAGCGAGATCTCAAGACCTTAGTGAGACCTTGTATCAAAAATAAAATAGAGTTGGAAATGTAGTTCAGAAGTAGAATGCCCTGGGGTTCAATCCCCAGTATGATAGAAAGAAAGAAGGAAAGAAAGAAAGGGAGGAAGGAAGGAGGGAGGAGAAGCAGGAGGAAGGGAGAGGAGAAGAAGGAGGAGGGAGGGAGGGAGGGAGGAAGGAAAGGAGGAAAAGAAGGGGAGAAAGAAAGAGACAGAAATGGATGAGTTATTTACTTTTTATTTTACCTGTTTCTCTCCAATTTTCTTTTCTCAAAATGCATATTTTTTCTATAGTGCATATAAGGACTATGTAATGGTTTTTTAAAGGATGCTTTCTGCTCTGATTTCTATGATCAGGGTAGATGGTAGAAAAATGCCCATTTTTTTATAGCACTGTTAGGTTGGAGGTTTAATTCACTCAGCACTTAGGTTTTGAGTGCCAGTATGTGCGGGTGTTTTGCTAAGCCCTCATATAATGTACAAAAATTGTTAAGGCCATCAACCACAGGAGCTGTGGGCAGTAATCTACAGAGAATGTTGAATACGAGTGGTAGAAAAATGGTTCTAAAGAAATACAAATATTAAGAGGTCAAAGCCTTTTAGAGGAATCAATAAAAGTATCATACATGAGGATGTATTTAAGATAAGCCTTAAAGATGAGTACAATTTTTGCAGATAGTTGTTGGAACAGGAGGTTGTTCTTAAACAAGAAGCAGAATGCACAAGGCATGTGAGTCAGAAGCCTGTTGTGCTCAAGAAATAACAAATGTCCTGCTTGGCAGGAGTGTAGGATTCTTGTAGCATAGTCATGAAAGTTGGGACTGAAAAGTGGATTGGAGGGAATCGGAGGGTAGCCTTGAATGCCCGAATGAGGGCTTTAACTTAGCAGGAGAAAGTGAGCATCTCTCGTGGACTTTCAGCAACAATTCTTTGCCTCCAGCAAACATGCCTTCTTGCAGTTCTTATGGAATTGTTGGACACTGATGCTGACTAATGGGTTTTTAATTGGATGTACAAATGTAACTAGGGGTATTCAGCATCGACCTGAAATTGCAAAGGGTGCCCACCTGCTACCCTTGGTTTCTCTTCTTTGACATTTAAAATAACATCCCAGGGGTAAATTTTATGAGGCAGAGATTTAGCCTGCCTTGTTCCCCCACTGCTCCCTTAGTCAACACTGACCAGCAGCAGGACAGGCCTTAGGAAAAAGGGAGGCCCCATTGCTGAAGGCCTTTTAGGATGAGCTGGAGGATCATTTGCCTGAGAGTTCACAGGGGGATACCTGCTTCTTCAAGGAAACTAAGCAAAATTTTCCCCAACTCTGAATTCTGTCATAAATTAAATCCAATTCTCCTGCATTAAGTAGCATCTAAAAGGCACATGGTAACCTACGTGGAAAGGCAGCCCCTCATAAGAGCATCATTTAGAGCATGACAGTCACCCATCCATTGGTCAGACCCATGGTCCAGCCTTGCGTCTCAGAGAGTGTCGTGGGAATTTCAGGGGGAAAGTGGCCTGCCCTTCTACTCACCAGCCTCAGATGGTTTGAGCAGCCGTGGTCATCACTCTAAATGCAAGAAGTGTGAGTATGACCTCCTACAGTGAATAAATATTCTGCATGTGAGACACTCAAGGCCAGACGTGAGCGACAGCATCCTTACTTTTCCTGTAAAAGGTTCTACGAATCTAGCTTGAACTAATTAATACCTTCACCAGTGCTTAGTAGTTCTGTATACGCTATATATAGTTTTGTTTTGTTTGGGGTAATGCAGATTGAACATAGGGCATTCTACCTCCAACCTACACCCTCGGCCCTTTTTATTTTTTATTTTGACACAGGGCCTTGCTAAGTTGCTGAAGCTGGCCTCAAAGCTGCAATCCTCCTATCTCAACTCTCAAGTGCTGGGATTAACAGGCATGTGCCACCTCACCCAGCTAGTATTTTCTTTTATGTGATCTAAATTTACATCCCTAGGACTCCAGGGCTACCTCTCCTGATTCTAGTGTTCGGAGGGCAAATGATTCTGACTCGATTCCCTCTCAACTCCTACCCGATCCACAAGCAGCAGTTCTCCATGGCTGGTGGCTCACCCTGTGGTGGGAACTATGGAGTCCACTTCCTTTCAGCTGCCCAACTCCGACCTCCTCTCTTCTGCATGTCTGTCCTTCTGCATGTCTGTCCTTCTGCATGCCTGTCCTTCTGCATGCCTGTCCTGCAGAAGGCTCAGACTCCACAGCTAAGTGACCAGTGGCATGACACTATCCTTGGGAACACAGCACTAGTCCATTGCTACAGAAACGCATAGCATAATGAGTTTTTACACCAATGATTAGTGACTTCTAAAAAATATTACTGATCTTATCAATAAGTGTTGGTCACCACGATTATAGATGTTGGTCTCAGTGGTGATTCTTAGAGAGTGGTTTCCTGCCTATGAATAAACATGTAGTTGTACCAAAAAAATGAATCTGATTAAATCACATGTCCTGCAAGGGTGACATAACCAAGTGGTTTGGCTGGGGAGCCACCCCCATCCGGTGCCCAACACCTTCTCCTCCCTACTCATTGTCATCTTCTCAGATGGTCTTGTTAATATAAAAATAAAAAAATTTCCTGTGGCAGGTGGCTCTAAACAAAGTCACTGACTGGTGCTGCTGGTGTACACTGTCATGGCCCACAATCTGAGGATTCTAGAAGGTCTCGGGCTGTGTTCTCAAATGCCAGGTGTTTGCCATGGTTGCTGCATGCTGGCCTGGCTTGGGGGAGCACACCAGGTTTGAGGCATTGAACACAAACATAACTTCCTCTCTTTATCTCATGAGTTTTTGATTTTGCCTTTGACCAAAGCAAAATTCCAGACTGCCTTGTTGTGTTAGGGTGGCCTGGTTGCTGAAGGAATTGATGGAGTGCCTGTAAGCTCCCTCCTGCAGACAAGGGAGGATCTGTCTCAGCACTTCAGTGATGCTGGACTCTGATTTAATTCTCCGTACACTTCTAATAGGTCCTTTATGTCTTCCAGTAAAATTCCTATATCTGTAAAAGGAGATCAGAGAGTTTAACACACTGAAGCTGGGTGGCAAATGACTGAGAAATTCTTACACCTTTGTTCATTAGGCACCAAGTGCTACTAACATTGACAAGGACTGCTGATATGTCAGCAGTTATAAAGGGCTTCTACAGCAGGTGCTAATTGGAAGCTCATTTATAGTAATAAGGAAAGAGGTTAGAGCTATATAAGTTGAATATCCCTTACTCAAAATGCTGAGACCAGAAGTGTTTCAGATTTGGACTTTTTTTTTTTAGATTTTGGAATACTTGCATGTCCATGATGAGATACCTTGGGGATGGGGCCCAAATCTACATACAAAATTAATTTGTACTGGGCATGGTAGCACCCACTTTTAATCCTAGTACCTGGGAGACTGAGGCAGGAGGATCGCAGGTTGAAAGCCAGCCTCAGCAACTTAACAAGACCCTCAGCAATGTAGTGAGACCCTGTTTCAAACTAAAAAATAGAATATTGCTGGGAGTGTAGCTCAGAAGTAGGACAACCTGAGTTCAATCACCAGTACCACACAAAATAATTCATTTATGTTTCATATGCCCCATGTATATATACCCTGATAGTACTTTTATATGATATTTTAGTACATTTGCATTTTGATTGCAACCTATAACATGAGGTCACATGTGGGATTCTCCACTCATAGTGTCAGACCAGCACTCAAAGTTTTGAATTTGGGAGCATTTGGGGTTGATGGTGCCCAGCCTTCCTTCACTAATCCACCTTCATTCTCATTCACAACCCTCAGTCTTGTAGCTCGGGAACAGACTCCAGAAGTAAGCTCACATTTTCATTTCCTTGTCTGAAGCCATAAGCCAGAGCTGTATCATGTTTGAAAATATGACCATCTTGGATTTTATGGCCGAGAGACACTCCCAGTTCAAGAATATTTTCCTCATTCCCTGAAACTGGTCATTTTCCTTTCTTCCACTCCCTCCACAGAGAAAACTTTGTGAATATACTGCATCTCAATCAGCCTGGCTACAGAAATAAGCCACTGAGCAGAGAGCTTTGTGTAGACTCTAGCACTCCCAGCCACCACCACCACCACCACCACCATCATCACCATCAGTGCAGGAGGTAGAGTGTGTCCTCCAATAGCCGATAAATCTCCTGCATTGGGTAGATGGGACACATGTTATTCAGTGAGGTTCTGTCCACGTACAGGAAGCATCTCTGTCCCTGGATTTTCACCAGTAAAGA
>PVLC010002527.1:51805-113356 GCA_004027655.1 Graphiurus murinus
CCTCCTCCTCCTCCTCCTTCTCCTCCTTCTTCTCCTGCTGCTGCTGCTGCCACCACTGCTAAACATGGAGAACTGCCAAGATACGCCCATGGAAGCACCTTTGCTCTACTGCTTGATTCACTGTTGAATCACCGCTAGTTTCACCTGCTTACTTAAGATAATATAGCTGCATGTTAGGTACACCCTCTGTTGCTTTCTTGGCTCTCATCTCCCCACCCCAGGCTGAGAAGCATCAGAATAGATGGAATTTCAGTGGCGTGGCAAAAACCCTGTTAGTAATGCTGCAAATATAGACAGTGTTTCTCAGTTTACACAGCATGTTCAAGTAGTATCTGAATTTCAAAACAACCTGTGAGTGAAGCAAGGAATATACCTTGGTGTTTATTTCAGAATCACTTAGGACCACAGTTTTTGGACCCCTGTTGCATACCAAAGACTGTACTAGGGGATGTTGTACTTAGACCCTTTTCTAACCTGCAGGAGCACTTTGTAAAATTTAGGAAAGATTTCCTGTGGAGGATGCCCATTCCTCTGGGGTGATAACTCTATGCCAAGACAGACCTCAGGCTAGATTCTAGCCCTCTCATCCTCCCAGCACCTTCTATGGAGCCTACATAGACATTAATCCACTTACTTCTCATAACTGACCTGGGGAAGTAGGGATGCAATTCAGTGGCAAAGTGCTGGTCTAGCATGCACAAAGCCCTAGGTTTGGTCTCTAGCACTGAAAATAAAAAAATTGCCAAAGCCTTTGCTGAGTATTCTGGTGCATGCCTGTAATTCCAGCTACTTGAGAGGCTGAGGAAGGAGGATCATAAGTTTGAGGCCAGCTTGGGCAACTTAGTGAGACTCTCTCAAAAACTAAAAAGGGCTAGAGATGTAGCTCAATGGTAGAGCACCCCACCCTAGGTTCTATCCCCAGTGCTACTAAAATAAATCAATAACCTGTGTGAGAGAGAATTCTCCCTTTCTACAGATGAGAAAAATGAGGCTCAGGAAGGTTGAGCAAAGTAACAGAGTTTCTTGGTCTTGGAGCTGGGATGAAGCTCAGCTCTTCTGAGTTCTCAGCCAGAGGTGATCTCACCAGAATACGCTACCCTAATGCAAGTAAAATAGAAAAATCCACTCATGATGTAGAAGATAGCATGCACAAAATGTTCCGTGATAAATGATTTTTATAAATATAAAATTTAATTGGCACTTCTAATCCCAGTATTTAGGAGGCTGAGACTGGAGGATCTGGGTTCGAGGCCAGCCTCAGCTACTTAGTGAGGCTCTCCACAACTTAGTGAGACCCTGTTTCAAAGTAAAGAATAAAAAATAGGACTAGGGGTGTAGCTTGGAGGTAGAATGCCCCTGAGTTCAATCCCCAATACCTCCAAAAAATATTAATTGGAAGTACTGTTCAGCAAATTGGTTTAAAGAATACCTTTTAATTGCACATTCCAACTTTAAGCAAAATAACCATTAGATGAATTCATTCTAGGCAAATTCGCTTTCAGTAAACTGCTTTGGGGCAAGTTGATCCTTTACTTTTTTTCACTTTGGGGCATAGAATAGAACTTAGAGACCATACCAATGACTTCTCAGAATGGATGTTGGTCCTGATGCTGGATGGAACTGATCCAGCCTAGCAGTCATATATTGGGATGTCCAAGCCCTGGGCAGCATCCAACGCCAAGCCATTTAGCAGCCCTTAATCAGTGTTCTCAGCTCCTTGTGTATGGCACACCCCTGGGAAGCATGTCATAAATCCAAACACCTGGCCTCAGGATTCAAATTGAGTAGGTCCATCAGAAGTGAAGCCCAGAAACACAGACTTTTAGCTGGCTGTCAGGTGACTGTCACAGGTGAGCTAAGGACTGCTCTAAGAAGTAGTTACCTTTCGATCAGAGAAAAGCACAAGAGTAAGAAGCAAAAAGTAGTTTGCAGCCTTGGCTTATTAAAAATACAGTGTAATACCCTACTGTAGAATCCCTGGGGAGGAAGATGGCATCAGTATGAGGCTACTCACCATTTCACCCCCATCCAAACTGCCCCCATGCTGATGAACACAATGAAGGGCCATCCTGGAGCTAGTCAGGAAGACAGGACTAACCAGAATGGGGCCCTCGCTAACCCGAACAACACAGCAGAATTCAGTGGGCCTGCTGGCCCTCAGGGTCACAAGGAACATATGAGGGAGAAAGTGGGTCTTCTATTGGCCACAGAAGGATAAATAGCAGTTTTGATCATCAGGCAAGAACAGGGACAGTGTTTTCAGAAGTGGGTACCACAAACACCCTAAAGGAGGGATGAGCCAATGAGGGTGGTTCCTGGGAAACCCAGAGTGGAAACTGCCTGGCTGAGGGGCCAGAGAAGCCAAGGAGGGGTGGAGTGGGAGACACACGGTAGGCCTGAGACTGGGGGTCACACTGGACTTGCAGCGTGGGCTGGAGCCTTGCAAGACTCCAAGCATGGCCAGCAGGTGCGTTAGGAGGGTGTCTGGTGGGCGGGGACTAGAGGGGTGGGCCTGTGTCCACATAATGAGAGGAGATGAGGTCCCAGGCTGATGTAGTGGTCAAGGAGGCAGAGAACACAAGGGGACAGGCAGAAGGGAGGGAGGGAGAGAGAGAGAGAGAGAAAGAGAGAGAGAGAGAGAGAGATATGAAGGGATAGACAGAAGTTCAGAATGGCAGGTGGCATGCAACAGGTTCTAGATCTTGCCTCCGGGACTGTTATGGTGAAGGACTTGGTATTAAGATGTCACAAAAATAAAAATAGGCATTGCCCTGTTCACAAAGATCTGAGCTTCCCAGGCACTCCTCAGTTTTGCACAATATTGGGGAAAAATAGGGACTGCATAGCGAGTTCACAGAAAGCAGATAATTCTACCTGATTCTAGTCTTTTTTTTTTTTTTTCATTTCTTCCCTTTTGAAAAAAATCAACTTTTTAAAAATTTCTTTCTTTTTGAGTCAAAAATGATTCATTTACATTCTCCACCCTTACTTAGTGTATACTCACAGGCAGCAAAACACCCAGAAAGTTGATGCAGGTAGGAGAGAAGAGGGAGCTGCCCTATCACCCCAACCCTTTCATAAAACAATAAATGACCATCTTTACTAGTTGGGACCAGGTGGCATTTTCTTCCTTACCCTGTTTTTATAGAATTCCTGGGGCCCACTTGGCCAATTTTTAATGGCAAAGCCAAGTAAATTTTGCTGTGTAGTGACAAGAAATACTGTAGTGGAGTGTGTACAAGAAGCTGTCACTTAGCAAGAAGAAGAAGGTCAGAACTCAATAAATGTCATCACTGCCCCTTCCTAGGTAGTGAAGTCCACTCTGCCCTCCTGGCTCTACTTTCTCCTCCCCAAGGAAATGAGTACTAACCTGCCTTAGACAGAACCTGCAAATAAAGGATATGGGCTAGGAGTCCCTGGAGAAAAACCCATACCACTTCCAGACATACTGCATTTGCTATGTTTGTACTGCAGCTTCCAAGAGCTGCAGGAGAGGAGCTTTCAGTAACAGGAACTGACAAAAGTGTAGAGTTTGGGCATCTCACTCAGGGTCTTGGAATTAGCTAACACTACCTGTTATGTTTCTGCCTATGATGACCTTGTTTTGTGTCCATGGGGGATCACAATGAACAGAATGGGCCTTTGAAGATGAGCGTACAGGAGGCTGTAGTTACAACTAGTTTGCATTTGGGTGCTAAAGGAGCAGATTACCAGGCCCCCTAGGATTATTCACTTTTCCTGTATCCTGGCCATAGGATCCGCAGTTTAGCATCCATCCACCCAGAGCTACCAAGATTGTAATCTACTTTACATCCATATCTCCCTCCTGGAGTATCTGTTTCTGGGGAAGGTGTGAATTCATCCAGCAGCAGATCATCATAGCTTTGGATCCGTCTATAGACATGGTTCATGCTTCTTGACACATAGGCTGGGTCTGAACAAGATGGTAAGGGGACCATGGTGAGTTACACACAGCCACTGTGCTCCAGGCACAGAGACAGCTATATAAATAGGAAGCCTATAATATAATGTCCTCAGAGGGTATTGCACCATCTGCAAAAGTGGGATAATAACGGCATCTACCTCACAGGTTTGTAGGGAGGGTTAAATTAGTGTATAAAAAGCATTTAGAGCAGTATCTGACACCTAGTGATACAGGTTAAACATCCCTAATCTTAAAATCCAAAATCCCAAGTGCTCCAAAATCCAACCCTTCTTGAGTTCCAACATGATACAACAAGGGAAACTTTCTGACGGTTCAATATTCACAAACTTAGTTTCATGTACAAAATTATTAACAATATTGTATAAAATTGTCTTCAAGTTATGCATAGAGGTGTATATAAAACATAAGTGAGCTTCAAGTTCAGACGTGGGTCTCATCCCCAAGTTATCTCATTGTATATAAGCAAATATTCCAAAATCTGGAATGATCTGAAATCTGAAGCACTTCTGGTCCCACACACTTCAGATAAAGGACACTCGATCTAAGTCTTGGCTGCAGTGGTGACTTTCACCATCACTACTGCCATCATTGTCAATACTGAGCCAACGCACATCCTCGGTATAGAGCGGGAAGAGTGGTACAATGATGTAGGAAGGTTTTTTAGGGGGCTTCTTTGTGTGCTGGATCTGAATTAACCAAGAAGTCAAAACAAAGAAGGATATCCCAAATATGGGGAAAGTCACATACGAAGGCCTGGGAGTGTGGAAGCACCCAGCACTTTGGGGAACTCAGAAGCCAGGAGTGAGGGTGCATGCTTGAGGGTGATGGTGAGAATCAACACTGGATCTAGAGGGAGGATGGAGAGCTCTGAGCACTCACCTGACATTTCCCAGTGGACAGGGGAGGTAAGCTGAGGCACAGGATCCTGGAGCAGGCCAGGGAAATCTACAGCAGCTCTTGTGGAGTGAGAGCAAAGGCCACCTGAGCTGAGGGTGGAGACCAAGTTTGTGGAATGCCAAATCAGTAAAATCCACAGGAGAAGCATGCTCCGGGTCATGGGAGAGACTCTGCTCTGGGGCTTTCCAGGTACTGTAGGAAGGATTGCTTGGGAGAACCCAGAGCAGACTTCATAGAGTAAATCATGAGCCTGAAGAAATGACCCAAACTGCAGCCTAGAAGGCTTTAATCCTTGGACAGGTTTTTAACCAAGGGGTGACATGGTCAGATTTATGCTCTAGGGAAGTGTCATTTAGCAGGAATGTGGAGGAAGACCACACATAAGGCCGACAGATGGGTGCAGAAAAGTCTGAGACCTCAAGAGATCAAGAGCCAGAACCAAGCTGGGCGTGGTGGTGCACGCTTGTAATCCCAGCATTTGGGAGGCTGAGACCAGAGGATCCAGGTTCGCATCCAGCCTCAGATACCCAGTGAGGCACTCTGTAACTTAGTGAGACCCTGTTTCAAAATAAAGAATAAAAAATAGGGCTGAGGGTGTAGCTCGGAGGTAGAATACCCCTGAGTTCAATCCCCAGTACCGCAAAAAGAAAAAGAGCCAGAACCACGTACTGCTCCCCAAAATGGAGCCCAAGGTGTGATGTTGAGGCACCCTGCTCCTCCCCTGTGGTGCCCTCCAGGCCAAGTCTCTTCCAGATAAGTCCACAGCCTCAACCACACCCCTCTGGAGGGCTGGGTGATTTCTAGCAGTGTGGGATACAAAGCATAATAAGAGCTCCCAGCATGCCCTGGGGGTTGGTCTGACCCCAAGCCCCTTAAGTGTGGACCATCTCCGGAAGCCTCAGTGTCACCATCATGGAACTGAGGGGCTGGTTCTACTCCAAAATCCAAATATTTTGAGTTGCTAACATGACAGCATATGTGACACTTTCTGATGGTTCCGTGTGTACATGCTTCATTTCATACACAAAATTATCTAAAATACTGAATAAAATTACCTTTAGTCCATATGTATGAGGAATATGTGAAATATACAGCCCATAATGCCCTGAAGGAGACCTCTTATAGTTTGAACAATCCACCATGTGTGGCATTGAGTGGGCCGGTCAGCCCTGCTACCCCGTTTACCCCACCCCACCCAAGTGCCTCCACCAGGCTCTGCAACACCTCTTCCTCACCCAGTGACCCCCCAAGGCTGGATGAGCATCTGCAGATGACCAATGGGGAATTAAGGTTGACAGCCATAAAGTCACTTGTAGAGGAACACGCTGTTAGTGGACTTGAATCCAATGCTGGTTGTGTGCCATGTCCGTTGGCGACTCTCAGCCAAAAGGCTACATTACTTTAACAATAACAAATCTGTAGACATGGCAAAAGATCCTAGAGAAGGTTTCTTTGATGGCACAGGCTGCTCATGAGCTCAGTCTAATGTGCCCTGAGACAGACACTGCTAACATCTGGTTCCCACGGCCCCTTCGGGCCAGCACACTTTGAGCAGGAGGTGAGTTGGTGGATGCTCCCAGAGTAGCTTCCATTGGTGCATTTTATCCAGAGGTCCCACCTCGGGAGCCCCGGTCCCAAGGTGGACACACGTAGCATTCCAGGTTTCTTCTGATGAGCCCCAGCTCATGTCTGCCCCTTGCCCTCCTTCTACCGCAGATCCTGGCGCCCCTGTGAAATTGCCTTGTCTGCCAGTGAAACTGTCGCCTCCGCTACCTCCAAAGAAAGTCATGATCTGTATGCCCGTGGGGGGCCCAGAGCTCTCCCTAGCATCCTACGCAGCCCAGAAGAGCAGCCAGCAGGGCATGGCCCAGCACCACCACACCGTCCTGCCCTCCCAGATCCAGCACCAGCTGCAGTATGGTGGCCACGGCCAGCACCTCCCGTCCTCCACCGGCACCCTCCCCATGCACCCCTCGGGCTGCAGGATGATAGACGAGCTGAACAAGACGCTGGCCATGACCATGCAGAGGCTGGAAAGGTAAGGGGGGCGAGGAGGGGGCGGGATCGGCTGGGGACAGAGTAGGAAGTTAGATTCTGACTCAAGAGTGTGAACAAGGGCTTGCCCCTCCCCCACACTGAAAAAAAAAACGGAAAATATGGAAAAAATAGGTGGTCAATTTCTAAACTATAATCACATTTATCAAAAAGAAATGGCAACATACATATACACACACATATTATGTTTCTCAAAGCATTAACTTTTTGAAAGGATATATACAGGATATGTTTAACCTTTTTCTTGGTGCATTATAATTATATATGATATGAATATACATAATTCATTGTGATATATTATACTCGTACATTACACAATTTGGTTGATTTCATTCTCTCCCCTTTCCCTCCATTCCTCCTTTCCCTGAACCTCGTCCCTCTGCTCTCCCTTCAATTTTCATTGAGATCCCTCTTTTATTCCTTTTTTCTCTCTAGCTTCCCATGACATTTCGAATCTAGCATATTTCACTTAGTGCATGTGATTATTAATGGAGGTTAGGTTATCCCTGGGACAGAAAAATGGAGAGAAGATATTTTCTATTTCATATCTTTTCGTACTGTTTGCTTTCTAATTCTGTTTATATTACCTTTGTGATATTCCAAAGACAACTTAAGTGGAAAATAGGAAAAGATAAGAGGCAGATAGCAGAGGGAAGTGAGGGGGCTGGGAAGGTGGAGAAACATTTCCCTGTTCTTGCTGCTGGAAGACACAGGATACTAGAGCCAGATTATATGAACTTGAGCTTCAAATATTTTGCAACCACTGGTGCAGCCCATCCTTCACCCGAATCTGTCTCCAGAAGCATTCTTGGGAGACCTGCACAGAGGACTCCCACTGGCAGGCCTGCAGCAGAGACCCTGTCTCTCCCTGACTCAGGGAGATTTCTCACCTCTCCCATTGGTTCTCAATCACTCTTGTGTGTATACACACCTGTGTGTGCATATGTGCATGTATGAATTCACATCCCACCACCATCCTGCCTTATAACCAAGAAATGCCTGGGACTTCTCAGTACGGCTCCAAGCATGGTGCTTGACTGAGTTTCCTGGCAGGACAAGGAGAAAGTATTCCCGTATGATGTGAGGTGTGTGTGTGTCTTAACTGGGACTCTAAATGCATGTTGCAGGGTGAGGACTGCTGTGTAGTATGTTCTACAGACAGGAAAACTGAAAAGCCCATCCTTTCAATCACCAAGGCAGAGAGCCAAAGACAGGAGGGACCCACAGGGAGCTTGAGTTGTGGTTTCCTAACTCCCAGCCAAGAATTGTGTACCAGAGAAATACCTGACTCAAAGGGAAATTGTCATCTCTAGGAATTCTCACTTGATTATTTTGCGTTAACGGGGAGCCTCCCTGCCAAAGGAAAAGCAAAATTTAATATGGCCTCTTGACATTTTGTCGACATATTGGTAGGATATTGACATTGTTTTCGACTGCTTTTATTATTAATGAGAGCAATAATAACTTAAAATTTGGGTGACATCAATTACACATAAGGCACCATCATTATCATCCTATTTAATCTTAAACTACCCAGGGAGACTAAGTAAATGGAGAAGCCAAGAAGGATTGAGTAAGTTCCCCAATGCCATCTACTCCAAAGATGGCCCCAAACCACTTGATACCCACCTGCCACCATATAAGCGTAGAAATCAAAAACACACTTTTGGATATTTTTATGGCAGTTGGACCAGATAATTTTATGTCTGTTATATCTCATGATTACAAAAGGTTTTCACTTTTGAACACTTTATATTATATCTTACAAAGGTATCAGTTTGTAATGGGTTAAAAATAAAAGAAATCTGCCAAAAGAATTGCTATTTTCACATAGACATTTGCAAAGTGCTGCCCTAGGTACTTAGACACTGAGGGTTCAAGCCTACAAGCCTGTGTCTTTCTGCCCAAGTCCATACCTCTCTCTCCTATAGCACACCTGCTTCCTAGAGACAACTCTCAGCCAATGGAATTTCATCTGCCCACATTTACTCTACACCCGACAAGTGTTCCTGTCTCTTGAACTTGACTCATCTGAAAAAGACACTCCTGACAACACAATAGTAGGAGATTGCTAAATATGTTTCCACTTAAAACATGCCATTTCATAATATCTCTGGGCATTGGTGGAATATTTTAGTTGAGTTTAGACCAATGGGTAGGTCTATTAGACCTGCACTGGGTCAGGTTCTTTTTTGAAATGAATCAAAGAGAACAAACTTGGGGGGGGCGGGGTTGGGAGGGAGGGAGGTTGGCAGCTGATCCAAGGCTGTGTCCGTACCTCATGCCACCCCCTGGATTTTCCTTCTTTCCCTTTCCTCTCTCAGCCCAGGTCCAGGCATAGGGTTCTCCTCCTAGGTCAGGCAGAGCATAAAGAATCCAAGCATGCCGTGCTTTGACAAGATTGCCCATCCTGAGAAAGCAAAGCCTTCTTCCGAAAAATAAAGACTGGAGAGATGTCTCTGAGGACCCACATGGTCTCCCAGTAGTCCTGGGGGATCTGAAAGCAGGACAAGTCAGAGACCACTTTCCCATGCAGTGAGGAAACTGGTACTGTCTGGGGTGATGTTGCCTTTCCTTTCACTACCCCAGAACATTCTTCCTGTCTCCTGCCAACATGATTTCATTCTTGCTCTAACCACATTTCATTCAGAAAGTATTATTTCTCTATCTTCCTGGCTATTTTCAGTGACCTTTAAAGAACATTGCAAGAAGGAAGAAACATTGCTGACCACGGAGGCCATCTGCCTGCAGAGATCTGTGGGCTTTTCCATGTTTGTGTCGTCACTACCCTCTGAGATGTCATAAGATATCACCTATAGTCCAGACCTGTGAAATGAAAACATCGTAGATAATGTGAGAATTGAGTGGCAAATTAAACAGCAGCCACACCAGGCTGGGGGCCATACCTTGGCATAAACTGCCACCGTATCATTAAAAAGGATCTTGAAGACCATCTAGGCAACCAATACCTGCCCGTAGCAGCATTCCTGATCATTTGTCCTCTAGTTGGCCCTTAAATGGAACCCTGGCTCCATCCCAAGAGGCTTGCTCCAAGGGCAAGATCTGATGCTTAGAGTTCTTTCTTAGGTTAAGTTAAAAGCTTTACGTATTATAACTTCTACTTCCCCAATCTTAATTCTAATCTTTTTCTCCCATAAAAGCCTTTCAAATCTTTGAAGATAGTTCCATATTTCCATGACTAGTACACAACATTAGCCTGACTATTCTTTTTGCTTTATCTAAAGGCTTCTCTAGACCTTTTACCATCTTGTGCATTTGGGCATGTTCCCCAGAGATTATGCTAAATATGTTCTGGTTCATATAAAGAAAATTTTAATCACTATCCCACCTAAAAAAAAACCTACTTGACAGCCCTACAACAATACCATGTAGTTATTTACTTGTTTGGCTCACTTGATTCACAAGGAAGGGTATAGAAGAAGAGAACTGGGGACCAGCTAGTGCAAACTTAAAAGGTTTGTATTTATCCAAAGTCCCAGGGTTGCCCGAGCTGGAGGCGGCCCTCACTTCATGACCCAGCACGTGGGTTCCCAACTCTAATGTCAGGATTTAGATTCCAGACTCTCCTTATTAACTGGGTGACCCAAAGCATGTTGCTTAACCTCTTTCAACTTTTCATTCCTCATCTGTAAAACAGGGATAATAACAATACTGCCAACCCCATTAGGGTTATTTGTGAGGATCAAATGATTTAATCAATCCAAAACAGTCGGTCATTGCATGGTATGTCGTAAATGTCCAATAAATGGCAGCAAGCATTAAGCAAAATTATATGGCACATAAAATTTGCCCTCGGTGCCCCTAAAAGGCACATTGCAAATGGGTTTGATCCAATCTTGTTGGAGATTGTGTTTGCGCCAGTTTCCTCAAATCAGATTGCCTTCATTTCTGTCCACTGGTGATTCATGTCTTTTTGGAAGATGAGGTTTTATTTCAAATATTATGCAAATTCTTTGTTCTTAATATCTGCGGTAAGCTCCGTGATCTAGTTGGCATCCATCCTGGAACTGAGACTTTAAATTCTAACCAGCCACTAATTTCCTTTCTGATGTTCATTCACTTTTTCTATGCTCTTGCTTCCTGTTAGTAAAACAAAGTGGGATGTGCACCCCTGTGGGCTCCGGAGGAGTTTTAGGAAGATGGTCAAGGGCCCACATTTTAAAGAAGTCTTTTCTTTCACAATAAAAGACAGCCTCATGCTTCTAGTTGCTAATCCCATAGGCGGGGGTTACCCTAGACACCTTCCTTGTTCTCGTACCCCGTGTCTGATGGTCAGCAATTCCTATTTGGACTGCAACAGGAAGGTGTCTCGCTGGCTGTCCCTGGTCTAAGCCACCAGTGTCTCCACCTGGTTTGCTGTAGTCTCTCCTGCCTTCCAACACAATTTTAACAAAAATTGGGTCATGACTTCATTTTTCTTCCCGGCTGCCATAACAAAGCACCACAGGCTTAAACAACAGAATTACATTCTTTCACAGTTCTGCAGGCTGAAAATCCAAAATCAAGATGTCACAGGGGTGGTTTTTCCTGAGACCTCTCTGCTTGGCTCATCGATGGTCATCTTTGCTGCAGTCTCCCGTGGCCTTCCCTCTGTGTGTTTGTCTCCATCTCCTCTTTTTATAAAGACACCAGCCAGGTTGGGTTAGGGCCTACTCCTGCAGTCTCATTTTAACTTACCTCTTTAGAGATCCTGCCTCCAAATATAGTCACACTCTGAGGAACTGGGGGTTAGGACTTCAACCTATAAGTTTGTTGGGAGGGACACAGTTCAGCTCTTAGTAATGACTGTGCCTAAAATGCTCCCCTGGCCGCCCGTCCCACTCACTCAGTAAGAAGCCCACTGTGGCCTGACCCATGTTGTCTCCCTCACCCCATCCGTTTCTCTCTGCTATTCACTCCTCTGCCACGACCACAGCCTCCTCACCATTCTCACGCCCTGACCTGCTCGACGCCTCCAGACAGAGGGCCTGTGTGTGAGCCTTTCTGGCTACCTGGACCACTTGTCTCTCAAGCATCCTGGAGGCTTCCACCCTCCCCCTCCTCAACTCTCTATTTGAATTTTCCTCCTCAGTAAGCCACCCTCCCTGGCTTCCCTGTATAAAAGAGCAGCCATCCTCCCAATAGCCTATTCCCTGACTTGTCTTGATTCTTTTTTTTTTTTTTTTTTTTTTTTTTTGCGGTACTGGGGATTGAACTCAGGGGCATTCTACCTCTGAGCTATATCCCCAGCCCTATTTTTTATTCTTTATTTTGAAACCGAGTCTCACTAAGTTGCGGAGTGCCTCACTAAGCAGCTGAGGCTGACCGCGAACCCGGATCCTCTGGTCTCAGCCTCCCGAATGCTGGGATTACAAGCGTGCGCCACCACGCTCGGCTTGTCTTGATTCTTTATGTAGCATTTTTCACAATCTAAAATCTGGCCTCATTTGTCTTTTATTTGACTCATTTCTTTTTCTCACCTAATAGAACATATAGTCCATCAAAGTTTAGGTTGTATCCCAAGCATGTATAATGGGGCCTGGTGTATGGAATTGAGTAAGTGGATGGATGGATGGAAAGATAGGTGGATGGATGGATGGATGGATGGATGGATGGATGGATGAATAGCTCCTAGTAACTGGTAAGTATTTCTTTGATTAAGAGTCTACTTCTTATTAGTGGCTATTTAGATTGCTTCTGGTATTCCTTTTTACAATTGAGCTTTGAGTTCTCATGTTATATAAATATTAAGTGGTATTGGTGATATTTAACCTTTTAGGTTTGTGTCTTTAACCTCTTATATTTTTCTTATTCTAAAAGTAGGAACTCTCCCTTCTGATTGCAATGCCTTTCTCCCATTCTCTTCCAATTTCTTTTGAAAAAAAAAATTTCTACTCATTCTTTAAGACTTTATTGAAATGCCATGTCTCTGGTCTCCTTTTTGGATTCCCATACAAAAGTGCCATGTGAGGACATAGAATTCCTCTCCTCTACAGAGGACACAGCTCTCACCAGGCAACTGAATATGTTGGTGCTTTAACCTTGGACTTTCCAAACTCTAGAATGGTGAGAAATCCATTTCTATTATATATAAATCATCTAGTCTCAAGTATTTTATTATAGCAACACAGACTAAGCCATCACTCTACCATCACTCCATCATAGCACCTATTATGTAGGAAGTATTCTGAAAACATTTATTCAGTGGGGTTCATAAAAAGTTACTCTGATCTTCAAGTTAGAAGATTCTTTTATTTTACCATTGCAGTCAACATTTTGTCATAAATTCCCATAGTTACAGAAACAGGCTCTAGCTGTGGATACACTAATAATTTCCCTGTTGAACAATTCTTATTTTGTTTTGTGTGTTTTGGCCAATATTAGAAGCAATGTAAAAGTTCCTCTTTTAGAGTTAAACCTATGTCTTCACATGTCACATTTAATAGTATCAGGCTAGAACATCCAGATAGCATAGATATGATTGTGAACTTTAGTCATCAAAGTACCTCATCCCCTAATTTAATTCTCTAGGAGCAAATCCACCATAATTGATAAATAGGAAGGAAATGGTCATCCTCTGCTCCTCTGTCAGATGACTCAGTATAGGGATTCATATTTGATGGTCCAGCTATATGCAATATAGCTAAAGGAGTAGAAAATGAGTGAAGGTACATTCTAGACAGATTAGAGGAAGGGGAATATTAGTATACCAGGTAAATTCACATAGAAATAATTGAAATCTCTGAGTTTGAACTAAAAAGGCAAAATATCAATGAAGTTTAGATACAGTCATCATTCATATATATCAATAGTCTCATTCATATATTATCAATAGTCAATTGCTATTTTTAATGTTTTATTTTTACCCAATGGATTTTGATTTAGGAAATTCTAAGTAGTACATATTCAGTTCTGCTGGGATAAATTTTCTACCTTTTGGACCTTAGAAATGAATAAATATATTTCAATAAATTCAGTCTTAATCTACCCTTTCCTATCCTAGAACACCTCAACATATCAGGAAAGCTCTGCCCTTTGTCCGGAAAAAAAAAAAAAAAAAACTTCAGGTAATTGCAAACTTGAAAACTTAGAGTAAAAACAGCCTTTTCCAAAGAAAAGGAAAGAACTGGAAGAAAGAACCAAGTGTCTTAGTTCATTTTATGTTTTTATAACAGATTATCAAAGACTATGTAATTTATGTATTAAAAGAAATTTATTACTCACAGCTCTAGAGGCCAGAAAGTCCAGGGTGCCAGCATCTGGAGAGGGGACAGAGCAATGAACAAAATGCAAGTCCCCTGGGAGAGTGGGCTGTGCAGCTCAGGACTTGGGAGGGGGCAGGAGCTTACAGCAGTGCAGGAGGCTGGTCTGTGGGGGTCCAGTGGTCTTCTCTGAAGAGCTGTGTTTAAACTGACAGCTTAAAGAGAAAAGTTGTAATGGAAAATTTGGTACTTGCGCCAGTTTGCCAAATCAAATAATGGGGAAAAGCCTTGGGAAGAAGGAAAAATAAATTTATTGATTTGCTGGCAAATGGGAAAACGCCAGCGAACATGACATTTTAAACAAGGTGAAATTTTCTAAAGCCCAAAAGAAAATATCTTCCTTTTAGAGGTAGCACTTCAAGGTCAAGCCAGGTGTATTTATCAGGAAAAAAAAAAATCATGTCCACATTTTCCTTGGGATGAGTTCTCTGAACTTGTTTGCACCATCTCTTCATTACTGTAGTCAGTCAACTGATAAGAACATGTTATTTGTTATTTGGGGGAGAAGAAGGTAAAAAAAAAAAAAAAATCAGTTTTAAAGCAAGCTACCTGCCTGCTAAGCCACAAAGTCATAATTAATCCAAGAAATGGATTCCCATTACATTTTGAAATGTCACCGGGTAGGGGTCCAAATAGGTCCTCCAGAAAGAAAAAGGGGACCTCAACTCAGCCCTGGCGGGTTCTTGACTTATACCACAGAAAGGAATTTGAGGACATGTCAAAAGAGTCACAAAGATTTATTTAAGCAAAGAGATTGGTTTAGGAAAACAAGCAATTGAACAAGATACACACTCAAAGGGAAAACGAGTGGGGGTGCTCAAGGTGAGATGCCCTCCCTTGGGGGTCTCAGGCTCTTCCCTTTAAAGGAAACTTTGTAAGTAGTGAACATGGGAAGTGTATGGGAATGGCATCACCCCCAGTCTTAGTCCTGAAGCATGGTGAGTCACAGTGGTCAGGTTCTTTTAGGATCCCTAGGTTGACCCCTTCCAGTCAACAGGTAATGTTTGGATCCATATCATTTGTCTCTAATAATATTTTCCCTTGGATTTATTTAGTGTAAACAAAATACAATGTGTAAACTAGCAATGTATGTAGGTATTAATCATCTGTACTCACAACGCGCTAAGATTCAAGGGCTTTTTAAGAATTTAGGCCTGCAAGAACACAGGCTTGGCGAGTAAAGGTGTGGGTGTCTATGGAATGTCTTAGACTTAAAGTTGCAATTCCTTTTCCCTTTTCTGCTGGTCTCCTTTCTACCTATCCTTATTTCTTCTATCCTACAGAAGAATGACCAGATGAAGAGGGAAAAGGGGAATGAGAGGATATTGTAATCAGCTCAAAGGAAGGAGTAATGCAGTCTCCAAATGGGTGAATGAGATTTTTAATAAGAAGAGGAATGACGTTGGCAGTTATTCTCCAGGTTTTTAGAAGACTAATCATAGAGAGGAAGAATAATGGCAGAAGGCTGTAATCAGACATAAGGAAGAACCTAAGAGCCATTGCAGACTACTGAGATCTTTAGGAACTGATCATGTGTCTATATTAGATACATTGAAGCAGGTTGTTAATTCTAACATGAAAGCTTTTAAAAAACAGAACGGTTTTTACTTATGCTGGGACATTAGGCATACATCTGTATTTGTTAATATAGACCAGAACAATCAGACCCCAAACGTTCCAGAACCATCTAGAACTCTCAGCACCACCTCTTGAGCACTATATGTCAAGCATCGTGATAAACACGTAGAAAAACACAAGTTTTTCTTTAGAAGATTATTAATAAATGTAGGTTTACAATGTAGGTTTTATCAGCTAGGGATAAAATTATTATTTGAAAGAATATTGAAGAGAGGAATCATTTTTATATTGGGCAGAAAGAAATTGAAATGGATAGCCCAAAAAATACTTGCAGTCTCTAAAATTCTATTATCCCATTATTATTTTAAGCCTTTCAATGTGCACAATACAATTTATAATCCTAGGATAAATCCATTTTATGGTGACAATTACTTTTCCTCCTGTTGCCTCAGGGGTCGCAGGAAATTCTAAAGAATAATACTTGCTCCTGAGCTAGGCAATTCCTAGAGTTTCTTTCAGCTTTAACAGCCTGACATACTTGTTGCATTGGCTTATATTTATAATGTTCCATGTGCAAAAAAGAGTACTCCCTGATAATAAGCAGACACTAGATGATGCCCCTTCTCAGAGGAAACTCTGGAGTCCTAGATGTCATATGCTTGTCAACTGTCATTAATTTCAAATTCAGTGTTTTGTTCTTTGTACAGAAAATGGCAGACATTGCTAAGTGAAATGTGTTTCCGGGTAATAGTTCTCTTCTTCTGTTGAACACTATCTCTTCAATCTCTCAGGCAATTCTGGTTAGACACTCATCCTTGCTTCTTGGAAGTCAGAGTTATCAACCACTTACTTTAGGTTACTTCTTTGATTTTAAGAATATAGTTTTTGTCTGTAAGTGGCTGCATGTCAATGCAAGGTAATGTCACTCTGAGAAATGCCCATCCACCCCTACAAGCCTTCAATTTAGTTAGCAGAAAGTTAAAGTGAGACTATACAAACCATTAACATCTTTTGAAGTCTTAAGGGGAAGAGAGTTTTAAAAAGAGAGAGAATCTGCACTTTAACTCCTGTGTCTACTTCTGTAGAAACCCTCTCCTTAGCTGGGCTGTGATGACACATGCCATAATCCCGGTACTTGGCTAAGACAGGGGGATAGTAGGTTCAAGACCAGCCTCAGCAATTTAGCAAGATTCTGTTTGAAAAAAAAAAACTTTTTTAAGTGCTTAGAGTATAACTCAGAGACAGAATGCCCCTGGGTTCAATCCCCACTCCCAAAAAAGTTGGAAAAAAAAAAAGAAAGAAGAAAGAAACCCTGTCCTTTCTCAATGCATAAGTATACTTTGGTTTTCTTGGAAACCATTGTCCAGAAAGGTTTTGCAGATCAAAAACATAAAAATATCAAAGGAAATGTTTTAATAAATCAATGGATAATATCTATCCTTAATAGGTAATTAATGGATACTAATAATTAATAACTATATCATAATGACTAGTTTATGATTAATTGAGATTCTCAAGTGCATCCCTGGTTAAAACAACAGCTGCCAACACTGATTTGTGCAAAGCACACTGCGCCAACGTTTCCCCCTGACCTTACAGCAGCCTGTGAGGTAGGCAAGCAGGTTTCTCCATTTAACTGGGGAACCAAAGACCAGCAGGCACAACCGGTCTGGGGTTCAACCATAGTCCTCATTCCATGTCCTGCCTTTCTGGCACTATCTCCACCCACCCCCAGCCTAGGATGATCTAGGACATTCACAGATGACTAGAAACAAAATCAAGCAGAAAAGCCACCACTCTGAGATTGGTCCATCAGAAATGCAGAATGCTTGGGAGCAGGCTGTTGGTTGGACTCCATATGTCTTATGATTTTATTCATCACATCCCCGTCCTAGACAATATTTCAGAAATGTGGGTCATTGTCCCTGGAAGAAGAGAAAGGGTTTGGAAATGGATTAATTTAAACCCATTACCACTTTTGGAAAAAGAAACTCAAAATGCATCCTCCACTCAAGAAGACTCAGTAGTCTGGTCTATATATAGAATGGCATAGTTTCCCGCTGACTGTAATCCAACAAGAAAACAAAAGCTCTAATGTTGCATTATCTTGGAAGACTAATCCTTGGCCATGATATACCACACAATGTGGGCCTGCTTTCTTAAAATGAAGCTGATTAACTATTTTCTTGGGCTTCAGTGGTTATTTCTGTCACTTTTCAGCCTCAGGCATTGCAATTTGTAGCATAATTTCTCACACATTTTTGGTCTCCAAGAGGAAAATGGCTGATTGTTCTCTCTCCCCTCTGTAGACTCTCTTCAAAATTTGTGCCGATGAAATTACAAAAGCTGTTCCTATTGAAGTTTAATATCATTTTCACTGTCATATTTGTAGATAATAAATTTTCTCAGCCCTTTGGGGAGATTAATGCCTTTCTTTTTCTCTCTCATTTTCACAATCAATGCATTTGGAATCAGATGCCAGAAAGCAGTATCCCTTTATTACACGTTTTGCTTTAGAAATGATGGTAGAATGATTCTCAAGTATTTTCAAGGAAGATTAAGGATTTTTAAAAGACAGTGATTTTTAATTTCACAACTTGGCCTTGATTCCCTACAAGAGTTTCAGAGATGTATGATAACCAGTAATTCCCCACCATGGATGACAGGTCACAGTGCTTTTCTTCTCCTCAGCCTATTACCACGTGATGGAGATAAAGTGATGATTGTACATGTCCCTTGAAAGAAGACTGCCTGATGGAATGACCCCAACTACATATCGATGTCTTGGCATTCATTCCTTTATGAATTATGTAAAATAAGATCTGTGCCTTAGCCTCTCCCAGTAATGAGCATGAAAGGTCAGTCAGTCTCTTCATTTCAAAGTCTAGAGATTCTTGGAAACACATGACCACTTAAGTGGTAGGAAAATGAGCAGCTGAGGCTCAGCACTGTGTTCTTAATCTCTGTGTCCCCTACTTGGCTGAGCAGAGTCAAAGAAGAGAGTTAAATGTCATTCTTGATTGAAACAGGATCAAGGGGAGAAGGTAAATCTTTTCATTTCCTACTCTATCTCTGGGATATGATCAAGAAAGTTTTGTTTTGTTTCTTGGGTTTTGTTTGTATGTTGTCCTGGGATTGAACCCAGAGGTCTTCTACCTCTAAGCTATACCTCCAGCCCCTTTTTGTTTTTAATAAGTCCTCACTAAGTTGATGAGGGTCTTGCTAAGTTTCTGAGGCTGGCCTCAAACCTGTGATCCTCCTGTCTCTGGCTCCCAAGTACTGACATTATAGGTATGCACCAACATGCCCAGCTATGAAGAGAATTTTAAATATCTTTTACTCACTACCATTTTACTCTGAAGCTTTCCACATGATTCTGGATTTAGTGTTTCTTTTCTAGATAGCAGGCCTCCTGTTTTAGGTAAACTTCTATTCATTCTTCCATGTTTATTCATTTCTATGAAGGGAGATATACAGGCTGATCCGTTCTCTAAGGAGACAAGGACAAAACAAAATCATCATCCTCATGCACTTATTTACTTTTAAGTAAGGTAGATAGATAATAAAACAATAAATATACAATATGTGAAGCAGGGTAGAAAATTAAAGCAGAGTGGTGGGAGGAGACTGATGGTTATGGCTTTCTATCATTAAGGACCTATGTCTTCAAAGTGGCCACAATAAGCCCCAAGCCCATTGCATACCCCTTTCTATTGACAATACTCCATGATCCAAGACTGGGTTATTCAGCATGGTGGTTATTCTCTCCCCTGTCTTATAGGCTATTCTCTCTGTGCACCTACTCACCTGTAGCCGTGTGCTGCTCAAGTCCAGAATTCAAATCCACCTGTGTGTTCCATAACCTCTCATCAAGGGATTTTTCATGGCTAATTTCACTGCAAAAGATTTATTTTTTTTTTTTATCGGTGCATTGTAATCATTCATCTTTGTTAGGTACAAGCTGGTAAAGGCATACACACACACATTTCTCCTTTAACCCTTCCCCAGTTCCCGCCCAAATCCCTCCCCCTCCCTCCTTCTCAAGTTCAGTTTAGTGATTGACTTTGATATGTTTGTGAAAGTACATCATGTGCATTAGGGTGTTTTCCTCCCCCCCCCCCATCACCTTCAGTGAAGTCACCTTTGCTCATCTAAGGTTTCTCCTTCTTTGTCTAGAGTCCCTCTATGTCTCACTTTCTCCCTAGCTTCCTCATATTAGAGACAGCATATGATTTTTTACTTTTTGTGACTGACTAATCTCGCTTAGCATAATGTTTTCCAGTTCCATCTATTTTCCTGCAAATGACATGATTTTGTTCTTTATGGCTGAGTAAAATTCCATTGTGTACTAATCCCATATTTTTGTAATCCATTCATCTGTTGATGGACATCTTGGCTGGTTCCATAGTTTGGCAATTGTGAATTGTGTGGCTATAAACATAGATACACATACATCTGTCTGATAGTTTGGTTTCCATTCTTTTGGGTAGATACCCAGAAGTGCTATCGCTGGATCATACAATAGGTTCATTCCAATTCGTCTGAGAATCCTCCATACTGTTTTCCAAAGTTGTACTAATCACTGCAAAAGATTTATAAAATTATGCTTAATTTTTAAAAATTGATTGTGTAAACTGCATTTCATAGTCAGCATGTACAAATTAGGGAAAATAATGAGCATTGCTGGTTTTCTGGGAGAAAGCAGACAGTGTGGTTAATGGAGAGGACACAGGCCCCAGAGTGAGAAGACCCAAGTTCACATCCTGCTCTGGTCACAGCCAAGTGATCACTTATGTTCTCAGAGATCAAGTGTCCTCAACCATGAAATCAAGATGAGAATAATGCCTTTCTTAACACTGTGAGTGTTTGTGAAAATTAAATGAGATGATGAACGTTTGCAATGTGTTTTCAAAGAACACATAAAGGGCCATCTGTGTTAGCTGTGGAGGTTGTTTTGAAAGATGCTCCTGCTCCTTTATCTTGAGCTGTGCACACACACACACACACACACCCGTGTATTTAAGTAATAATATTAGAATATTCTAAAGTGGAGCAGCTGTGCAACATCTTGTGAGCATCATGGATACTCTTCAGTTTCTGCGTGTCCATCCCTATTATATTTGTCATAAAGGTTATATCATTTGGAGATACAGAGATGATGGAGAACAGAAGCTCCTCTTTCTCTTCCTGGAGAATAAGGTCTTTGGTGTTTGTTTGAATCCATTATAAAATATTGGTGTAAGAAGAAACTTAGAGATCTCTTCCAGCCCGGTGACCTCACCATATAGAGCAACCTAACCCTGGATAGTCCTAATTGAAGTGCACTGATAGCTTGAAGTAGAAACTGAAGATGTCATAACCCTAGGCTCTCTCTTTTATATCTTCTGTGCATAAAGCCTCAGGGCAGAAGGCAATAAGTACTATTGCTTTCTTCCTGCATAGAGCTTTGTACTTGGGCTCTTTGGAATGTTTTCTTAAGAAAGAGAATGATAGATCACTATTTCCAAAACCCTTAATTCTCTGTTCACAAGGATATTTTCCCTATAAGAGTAAGGCAGTTTCTAAGGGTGAGGGAGAAACATTTCAGTGAATTACATGATGGAAATTGTGTTAGTGTTCCATTAGCATTCCATTATTATAACAGATACTCAAGCTAAGCAACTCATAAAGAGAAAAGAGTTATTTTGGCTCGCAGCTCTAGTGATTTCAATCCATGACCGGTTGGCCCTGTTACTTTGGGTAGGCAGGAACGTATGACAGAACAAAGGTGCACACTTCATGGCCGGGAACAAAAATGTGAGAGAGATCAGTGTCCCAGAGTCCTCTTCAAGGGCACCCCCCCCCATGACCTAAAGACATCTTAGAAAGCTCGACCACCCAGAGGCTTCACCATCTCCCAGTAGCACCTCCCTTTTACCACATGGACCTTCGAGGAACACTTAAGATCCAAAGTGTAACAGATTGTAATATGACCTACTCTGATTCCAAGAGACTTGGGTTTAAATAGTTGATTTGTTCATCAGTTTCACAAACATGCTCAGTGATGAGGTTGGTGTATGAAGATGATGAATAATTAGCCTCTGCCTTTGGGAATCTCACAGTCATTACAAGTAGGAGGGTAGATGTCTAGTCGTGGGACTACAACATAAAGTGTCAGATGCCTTGACAGAGAGATAGGAGCAGGGGCCACAGATGCAGCAAAGGAACATTTTTTCCTTTGGGAAAAAAATCAAAAAAAGCTACTAAAAAAAAAATAGCATCTGGGCTGTCCCAAAAAGATGGAGAAGATGCTTCAGGCCAAATTCTGAGGGGAGAACACAAAGATGAAGTGACCAAGGAACAGAGGAGAGAAAGCAGGAAAGTCCACACTGTACTCGAGCAGTGGAAAGTGGCCTGGTGTGGCTGGAACCCTGGGAATATGGTCAAAAATAGTAAAGTTATGATTTGCGATGTCCCCCAAAAGCTCATGTGTTAAAAGCATAGTCCCCAATACAGCAGGGTTCAGAGGTCTGGTGTGACTAGAGGAGGTGGGTCGCTAGGAGCATGGCCTTGAGGACCACATATGTCCCTGGCTACCTTCTGCCTGTCTTTCCACTTCTAGCCACCATGACTGAGAGCAGCTTTTCTCCATCTCCCCTTGCTTCTGGGGTTTCTGCCTTAGAGTCAGCCATCCACAGACTGCACCTCTGAAGCTGTGAGCCAAATAAATCTTCCCTCCTCTGAGTTGTGCTTGTCAGATAATGGTCACAGTGATGGAGAAACTGGCAAAACAAGTAACAAATGAGATTGAAAGGAATTGGGTGTGTATCCATGAGTATTAAGTTATAGTTAGATGGCAGTAATAAGTTCTGATGTGCTCTTGCACAGTTAGGTGACTTTAGATAATAATAATAATAATAATAATAATAATAATAATAATAATAATTAATAATAATAATGTGGTGTATGCTTCAAAAAGCTAGAAGAAAGGACTTTGAATGTTCTTTACCATAAAGAAATTGTTTTTGTTTTAAAATGGGGAGTTCTGGCTAAGCTGCCCAGGCTATTCTTGAATTTATGATCCCTCCTGCCTCTACCTCCCAAGTAGCTAGGATTCTAGGTACGAGCCACTGTAGCTAGCATTTGTTATTTTATTTTTTGCCATTAGGAAACAATAAATGTTTGAAGAGATAGATATGCTTACCCTAATTTAAGCATTTGCATAATGTATACATATATCAAAACATCACATGCTACCCCACAAATATGTTCAATGTTCATGTTTTTGTGTGTCCATTAAAAATGGATTTTTTAAAGTTAAAAAAGAAAGAGAAGAAAGCAGGACAGATGGATAGAAGGAAAAAAGGAAGGAGTTAGGGGTCAGATTGTGAGACATCTCCAGTTCATGCCAAAGAGGATGGAGTTTATCCAGTTTACAATGAGAATTATACTTGAGAGAATTAGATAACAGTATGGGTGGTGGTGTTGGAAGGAGGAGTTCTGGAAGTAGAGTGTGCATGAACAGCAGTGGAGACATCAGCAAAAGATCAGGCCTAGAGTCACCTGACTACCTGAATTCAGTAATGCCTGCTCCTTCTAGTGGTGTGACCACAGCTATACACCTTGAGTTTTTCTTCTCTAAGATGGGAGGATCACAATAGTACCTATCTCTTAGGGTTGTTAGGAAATTTGAATGTATTTAAAATGTGAAATTTAATGATTATCTGCAATAGTCTAGTAAAGATTACTGGATTATTACTCTATCTAGGAGATTAGGATGAGATACTTTATGTTTGTGGATTTAGTAGCCAGTCAGTCAACGGGAAGAGGAACAGAGAACACAACCCATGTGCAGTGAAGTCCATTTGGACTTGAAAAAAGCTAAATGTTTAATACAGAGAATTTTGATGCAAGTTTTGATGCAAGTGGTCTAGAATAGATCAGAGTATGTGAGTCAGCTTCTCTGCAGGGAGTTTGGCAGGTTCTTTCGAAGATGCAGTGACTCAGGCCACTAGAGTGTTGCTGAGTAAACCACTGATAGGGTAACATAATGAGAAAGGCTGCATTAATGGGATGACTACTCAGAAACCAAAGCAGGGTGCAGATAAATGTGGAACCCGGTGGTAATAAAGTGTGAATGCAGCATGCAGAACATCAGCCTGAGACACTGTAGTTCAGGAATCTATGCCACAGTGTGGTGATGATTCTTCATCATACCAAAGTTGCTTTTGACAAGACTCACATGGTATAATCCCAAGACTGCCACATGTAGCAAAGCCAAAGTGAATACTTTATACCAATGGTTCCCAGCCCGGGGCCATTTTGCCTCCCGAAGGCCAATTGGCAATGTCTCAACATATTTTTAGTTAGGGTTAGTGGGCAAAAGCCAGGGGTGATGTTAAATGTAGCCCCCAAAGCAAAAACTGTCTGATCCAAAATGTCAATCATGCTGTTGTTGAAAAATCCTGGTCTCAGGCTGATTAAATGCATTTAATCAAAAGGTTATGTCTACATGTTGGTGGTTCCTAAAATGACTTTAAGGCAACCTTTAAAAAGTTTTAATATCTGATTATATATATAAATATGTATTATAAATATAAAAATATATATCTTGACGGGTTAAAACATATAGAATTAGTTTGTAAAACCTATAACAAAGATTACTTGCTTAGGATGAGGCTAGAATAGTTTTTAAGTTTTTTAAAAGTACTCATGTAAGGAAAAATATAAAGTAAATAGTATAAATGGACTTCAGAAGGTTTCCATAAAAAATTAAGGAAATATGAGTATGATCAAGGTTTAGGAAAAATTAGTTTAGACCAGGGCTCACGAAAATTTTTTTATAAAGAACTGAGTAGCCCAGTTCAATAGCACTTACCTATAACCCCAGTCCTTGGGAGGTTGAGACAACAGCATTGCAGGTTAAAGGTCAGTGTGCAGTAATTCAGGGAGACCCTGTTTCAGAATAAAAGGGCCGAGGTATAGCTCAGTGTAAAACACCCCTGAGTTCAGTCCTCAATATCCACTATACACACACACACACACACACACACACACACACACACACGTGGATAGTAAATATTTAAAGCTCTGTTGCAATCACTCTGCCATTTTAGTGCAAGAGCAGCCATAGCAGTAGGTAAACAGATGCATTCCTCTGCCTTCATGGCTGTTCTCAACCCACAGTCCAAGGTGAGTTCACTGAACTCAGTGGCCCAGCAATGGCTAGATCACGACAGGGTAGAACACTGTTATTTACCCTGGTTAATAAGATTCAGAGTATTTACAAAGTAATGGTGGTCATTTTTTATACACATTATGAAAAGACCTGATATTTCCTCTATCTCTCCTAGGTACAATTAGTAGGGTCTGTGTTCAGAGTGCACAATTTCATAAGTATCACGGTTCAATTTTTGTATACAGAATATTCTAACAGAATGGGTTCAAATCCCACCCCCTTCCCTTACATTTGTATTTGTGGGCCAACTAATTGCCTTCGCAGAGCCTCCATTTCCTGCATTATAAAACGGGAATAATAGCACCTCTCCTGCAAGGTTATTCATAAAGATGAAATGGGATGATGTGTGTGAAAGTTTCTAGAATGGTGGGGACAGTCACTAAATGTTCCTCTTTTTCCACTCTCCCTTCTCTACTTCAGCTTTTCCACATATGTGATGAAAATGCCCATTTTGTCATTAACTAAGCCATAGATAAAAAATGCCAACTAACCTGGGTCATCCAGAATCCAGCAGTACATTGCTAGATATGCTAGATACCCCCTGAAAATTAAAAACAATCCCTTCATTCCGACCCTTTGGATATCCTTTTCAACCAGGTACAAAGGCACCTAAATATCAGTTGTTCCAGCACCTATTTTTTTTTTAATTTTGCAAAAACAATAAGGAATTACTGACTGTCTGGTATGGTACTAGGCGTCAAATAGAAGTGCAAATAACCCATGGCCCCTGCTCAGCACAAAGCCTACAATCTTGGTAGGGAAGGGAAGATAGTAAGCAAACACGCTCACGATTTTCATGATTGAAGGTTCCCATATGAACACAAGCGAGGTGTTACCTGAGACAAGTATTAAAAGATAAACAGAAATGAATGAGGTGAAGATGGAATGTAGTACATTCCAGATCAGTAGCATCAAATGCATGGCTGTAGGTGACCAAGGGATGAGTGATATGGAACCAGAGGCGAGGAGAAGGAATGAGGCTCAGTTAATAACTTAGGCCAGATTGTGTAGGGTATGGAACATCATGCCATGTTTCTTTAGCAGGGAAAACCTTTACTTAGAGCAAAACATCTACATGATAATTGTATTATATAAAAACCAGCATTACCAAGCCTTATGTTCTGCTGGGTATTTTCTTCCTGCTCACGACCAGGGACAGAGGCCACATGTAATAAGATATTGCACTTGGTTTAGTTCTTGGCCTCAAATAGTATACCTCATACTACCATGCTAACTGGGTTTTCCATTTGTGCCACTCCTGGAGCACTGATGTTGTAGACTGGAAAGACATCCCAAGTTCTCAGGGGCGAGGGGACTACATCCAGAGCTTATCAAGTTCCCCTGACGACAGTGTGGTTGAAATAGACTGAAGTTGAATATGTGAAACCACTTCTGTAACAAACAAGGGAGTCAGTTAAGGCCCTACCAACAGGACATTTTGCAACACTAGCCCTACAAAAAGGGCATGCTTTGCCCAGTTTTGCAGGTAAGGAAGTTGGAGCTCAGAGAAGCTAAACATTTTGCCCAATGTCAAACAGAGTAAATGGCAAAATGTGGCTTTGAGTATGTGGCTTGAGTCCTCCGCGTGGGGTCCCATCAGAACCTTCCAGCCTCCTGCTCAGCTCCCTCCTCTACCTGTCTGACTCTTCTTGCTTGCCTGAGGTTCTCCGTAGACACAGCATGGATGGGTTTATCTGGGTATTTGTCTTCATCTCAGCATCTTCCTTGACACATACTTACCATTCACTGGATATTTGTTAAAATATTTTAAAACTCTTTTGGTGGATTCAATTCCATTTCAGTAAAACATCTCCTTAAAGAAAAAATGAGGCCTTCTAATACATGCTAGCTCCACACTTCAGAAGAGGACCAGCAGAGGTCTCTAGCTGTGTCTGTAGTGCCCCCACCAGGCAGTTGGTGGCCACGATGACTGATCCTCTTCTGTTGTTTTTGTTTTTGTTTTTGTCTTAGTACTGGGTTTTGAACACAGGGGTGTTCTACCTCCCAGCTACACTCCCAGCCCTCTTTTATTTTTTATTTTGAAATAAGGCCTCATTAAATTGCTGAGGGCCTCACTAAATTGCTGAGACTGGCCTTGAACCTGTGATCCTCCTGTCTCAGCTACAAGGCTGGTAGTGTGCTCCTTGCAGGCCCCAAAGCAGCTAGGGACAATATAATCCTATTCTATTTGAGAAGGTCTTGTATTTTTCTCCTCTTGTTAATTTTATTTTTCTTGTAAAAATTCCTACCAATTGTTCAAACTGCTGGATTTCACTGTGATATTTCAATACATGCACATATGGTTGAGGGAAGAGAAACCACAGCCTCTCATTTATCCCAGATCACCTGTGAGGCCGAGTTTCTTATCTTCCTTTGCATAACATTGCTCCCTTCTTTGTCCCTGGAATAAACATGGAGCTTTCAACTTGAAGAGACTCATGCTTTCTGGCTTTTGTCTTTTTTTTTTTCTTTTCCAAAAAATCCTTCCCACAAATAAGGATGCCTATCATCTGTTTTTTATCTCTCGCTCCCAATTTTTGCATTCCTTACTCTGTACCTTTATAGGACCCATTGCTAATTAAACCTTAAAGGGGTGTGAGGAGAAGGCACAGATGTAGCAAAACAAAAGCCATGGGATTAATTTTTGCCTATTCCACTCTGACTTCCCTGAATACCTAAAGGGGAAAATCTGCACAGTTGGAATGCAGTGACTGACCTTGTCTGGTAGAAGGGCCTCCTTGCAGGGCAGGGCAGTGAGTCCCAAATTAGTCCAACTTAGAGTCAAATATTACACTTGTCACCCTGGAGACCATCTATTATGTCTTCCACATTCCTGCCCCTAGTGCTCTTTCTATGAAATTAACTGGGAAATGGACCTCCCTTACGCCACTAATGGCTACTAAGATGCTGCCTTTTTTAAAGTATGGGATTTAATCATCTTCCGTGGTTGAAGGTTTGCTATTTTTAAGTTGATTTGGTTCACTTCTTTGAACATCACAGCCATAATGTGTTGACTGGATTTTCCATTTGTGTCACCGAAGAGTTATATGAAAAAATACAAAGAGAAAAACAGCTCTTTGGAAACAGTGAGAGGAAGAAAGCTAATTGAATTTAAATCAGACGTAGCAATAATTTAAAATGTAATTGAAAGTTTCAAAGGAAATACATGCTTTTATATATCACACATAAGATTTCTTGAGGATAGATTTTAAATGTAAAACTTACTGATATATGGTATAACCTCACAGTCCATTTGTGAGTATCAAACATTTTTAGATGGCAAAAAATACATGGACTTCCCTGCATTCAAAAAAAATTTTAATGGAAATTCTACTTCCAGTGAATCTGAAAAAGAGTTAAAATTTTAATAGGATGTGGGTATAGCTCAATGGTAGAGCATTTGGCTACATGTGTGAACCCCAGCACCAAAAAAAGAGAGAAAAATAAAACAAGTGTTTCTGGCTCCATATTCTCATTACTCTTGCTGGACATCATGTAGAACCTGTTATTAAAAGGATTCTAAATTGCTATAGGATGCTTGGTTAGACTCTATTAAGAAAATAACTATTTTCTTTATTTCCAGGGATAGCATTTCCTAATTTTTTAACAATGAAAATACTATAGGTTTTTTTTTTAATTAAAAAAATATATATTTGATCTGTGTTGGCTCCAAGAATACCATCATTGCTTCTTAAAAAAAACTAACCTACAAAAAAGCCAGGCTGGTATGACCTGTGGCTGCCTGCTGAGGCCTGACACCATCTTTAGGAGAGAATATTCTTTAGGTCCTCCCTGACCATGTCTGCCTTGATGCTCATACAGGAGTCTCCAGCCTTCTATCCAAAACAACTCTTCTCTTTCTCTTCATCTCCATCCACAAGATTTCAAACCATCTTTCCCACAGGAGGTCCCTGGTAGTCACCCTGCATAGCTTTTAAGAACTAGAACCTCACTTACTTATCTTTCTCTTCTGGATCTCTGGCTTTTACCCCTACTATTAGACATGTGGGTTGCACATGAACCTTCCTTTGGTCCCTGAAGATATTCGTCTTAATGAGAAATATTTGTGGAATTAGAGGTCCTTTCTAATTTTTTTATTTTTAATTTTAGTAAATACACATGACATAAAATTTGCCATTTTAACCATTTGAAAGTGTGCAATTCAAAATGAGGGCAGCTGCTGTGGAGATCTCAATGTGGAGATTCTGCAGAAGACTGGGAATGGATCCACCATATGACCCAGCTATATCACTCCTGGGCATCTTTCCAAAGGACTTGAAGTCAGAATATTATAGCAATATACACATGCCCATGCTTTTAGCAGCACAATTCACAATAGCCAAACTATGGAACCATCCTAGGTATTCATCAATGGATGAATTAATTACAAAACTATGGTATATGTACACAGTGGAACTTACTCAGCTATAAAGAACAAAATTATGTCATCTGCAGGAAAATGGATGGAACTAGAGACTCTTACTCTAAGTGAGATTAGCCAGTCTCAGAAAGCAAATGATTATATGTTTTCTCTCATATATGGAAGCTAGAGAGAAATTGGATAACAAAAGGGGCTTCAGATTAAAGAGAAGAGACTCCAGTGGAGCAATTAGAATGGGGCGGGGGGTGTTCGGGGAGAGATGGGAGAAAGGAGATATGATGAAGGCAACCATTGAAGTAATGCTATGTACATATACGAAATTATCAACACCAATCTCAACAAAATGTATGGGGAAGGGGAGCAAGTAGGGTGGGATCCATAGGGAAACACACCAAGTGCTGTGTGTATGTAAGTTCCTATCACTCTGCAACTCATTATGATGGATAATTATAATGCACCAATGCAAGTATATTAAAAATAAATAAAACGGAGTTCAGTGGCATTAAGTCCATTCACATTGTCACATAGCCATCACCATCCATCCACAGGGAAATAGGATTCTTATTCCCTAGTCCGTGCCACTATCACCACCAAGAAACAATGCTGTTCTAAAACGATGAGCCACACAATGAGAAATGGATTTAAATTGCCTGGGAGACCCTGTGTCTCTTGGAACTGGACAACTGGATTTTAAAATGGTTCCAAGGCGTTTATATGACATGTTAGCTAAAGTGAATTTCCTCTTCCCTCCTTCTCTTCAAGCAGCTCCGAGCAGCGAGTCCCCTGTTCCACTTCTTACCACAGCTCTGGTTTGCACTCGAGTGACGGTGTCACAAAAGCAGGACCTTTGGGCCTTCCGGAAATAAGACAAGTGCCAACTGTTGTGATTGAATGTGATGACAATAAAGAAAATGTGCCTCATGAATCAGACTACGAAGACTCTTCCTGCCTGTACACAAGAGAAGAAGAGGACGAGGAGGAGGATGAAGATGATGACAGCTCCTTGTACACCAGTATGTACATCCAGACCTTCCTCCAGAAGGAGGCAGCATGGTGGTGTGGAAACAGAGCTGGCCCGGTGGCCCGGGTTCTGCCCTGGGTTCTAATCTGGGTCTGGGGTTAGCCAGCTGTGGATTATAGGGCAGCTCAGTTACCCTTTGGGGGCCTCACTTTCTTCAGTGTTAATATGAGGAGAGGGTATTTGTCCTCTACACGCCCTTGTAGCTCTAAGAATTGCAACACAAATAAATAAATAAATAAATAAATAAATAAATAAATAAATAAATAAATAAGCATTGCAACACAGTGCCGCCACCACCTGCCTCTTTCCATGGCTCTTTGTTGTTTTCCTTGGAATGCAACCCTCACCCTCAAAAAAAGAAAAAGAAAAGAAAAGAAAAAAAGACAGGCTTCAACATCTATTCCCCCCTAGAAAACACAGAAATGCTAACAACTGTGTATGCAATGAATACCTGTTGGATCTTACCTTATCAACTTTAGAAGGCTTGAATTTCAATTTGTCATTTAAGATCTTTAAATGTGCTGAGAGCCAGGCATGGTGACCCATGCCTGTAATCCTAGTACTTGGGAGGCTGAGACAGGAGGATCACAAGTTCAAGGACAGCCTCAGCAAAATAGCAAGACTCTCAGCAACTTAGCAAGACCCTGTTTCAAAACAAAACAAAAAAAATTTTTTTTTTTGAGGGCTAGGGGTGTAGCTTGGAGGCAGAATGTCCCTGGGTTCAATCTCCAGCACCACAAAAATAAATAATAAATAAGTTTAAATAAATGTGCTGAGACATAAGAGAAATCAGGGTTTAAAAATCTGTCACTCTGGCTATGAATAATAAATTTTAATGATGTGAGTACAGCCTGATATTTGGCCAATATTTTAATAAATGAATTTATAACACTAACAACCATTGATTGAATATATACTGTGTGCCTGAAAATTTGCTGAGATTATATTCTCTTATCTGTATCTTATAACAGCTCCAGAGCAAACACTATTTGCTCCATTTTACAGATAAGGGAAGAAAATGGAAAAGGAAGGAACTGGCCCAGTGCCTCATATCTTCTAAGAGGCAGAACTGGAAGTTGATTCCAAAGCCCATGTTCTAAAACCAGTAGAGGAACGGGGCATGGTGGTGCATGCCTGTAATCTCAGTACTTGGGAGGCTGAGATAAAAAGATTGCAGGTTGAAAGCCACCCTCAGCAACTCAGGCCCTCAGCAACTTAGTAAGACTCTGTTTCAAAATAAAATAAAATAAGGGTAAGAGTGTTAGCTCAAAGATAGAATGCCCCTTGGGTTCAATCCCAAGTACCAAAAAGGAAAAAAAAATCAGTGAAGGAAGAAAGAAGAAAAGCACTACTAAGTAAAATCTAAAGGTATCCCCACACTTGCTGGTTGGTAGTATCTTCCCCTTGCTCTGTATCTTCCAGGCTTCAGATAGCGAGTCCTAGTGACCTCTGGAATGTTCTGAGTGATGTCCAGGAGGGAGCCGTGAAGGGGCAGCAAACACCTAAAGGAGCTATGGATGGAAGGAGCAGTTGCTCGGGTTCTGTTCGCCATGTGGCGCCCAGAAAATTGAGCATTTTCTCCCAGGGGTTCAGTCTTGCACTCTTGACCATTCAGACCAGATCATTCTTTGTGGTGGAGGGCTGCCCTGTGCATTGTAGGATGCTTAGCTGTTTCCCCGATGCCGCCACAGTTTTAACAACCAAATATTACTCTAGATTTTGCCCCCCAGGGAGCAAAATCACCCTTGGTTGAGAACCACAGGTTTATACCAGATGTAAGGAAGCCCTGCCTTGTCTGCTCAGAAACCCAAAGAAAGAAAGTCCCAGAATATGGTCTATTCCATAGTCTTCACCTCCACTCCCCCACCCCCACAAGCCCCACCTCGTCCACCCAGTTTCATCTTCTTTCCCAGGCTTCCAGCCCCTGGGTAGCTGATCTCTTCTGCTTCCAGGGAGTCCCTGGCTTATGCATCACCTCCGAGCTCACCCGTGCTGGTGCAGACTCCCTGCCTGCTGCTGGTTGGAGTCTTGCTTCCTAGTGTCAGCCCCTGCCCTGCTGACCGGTCTTCCATTTCCCTGGTTGCTACAGGTGTCTCTCCACTTGCTTTCCTCCTCTGCAGTCTCCACGGCGGGTCCTGCCCTCCTTTGTGATGCTGCTTGCATGCTGGGAGTTTCTGGAGAGCAGAGATCCAATCACAGGCTCTTGTCGCACCCCACGTGCCCCACACAGTGCTAGGTGTATAAAGCATGGTGATGGCAGGAACGCTAGGAACTGAGGCCTTAACCCCTCCCAGGTGTTAAGCCCTTTGTGTCTTCCTGCCTCTTACCTTATGGCCCATGGTCAGCCCTTCGGGAGCCCAGGCAGCTATGTGTCAGCCTTAATTCACGCCCTTCTCCCTCCTGCAGGCTCCCTGGCCATGAAGGTCTGCAGGAAGGACTCCTTAGCCATCAAACTCAGCAACAGGCCCTCCAAGCGAGAACTGGAAGAAAAGAACATCCTCCCCAGACAGACAGATGAGGAACGGCTGGAGCTCAGACAGCAGATCGGCACCAAGCTCACCAGGTAAGACAGGAGCAGCCGCTGCCCTGACAGCAGGACACAGGCCGTGCGGGTTTTAGGAAAAGCATAGTCTCTGTCCACAGATTTTGTATCTCTTACTAACTTACTACCTAAGAAGCCAGTGGAAAACATACTTCGTCCCCAGGGTTGCATCTATATTCTCTCTGCTTCACTGATCAAATCCTTTAAATTTCACTTGAATAATCACCTATAGAAAAATTGCCGTCACCTAATAGGACTGAGGACCTACAATAGTTGTGATTTGGTTAAATAGGAAGCAATAAATAAGCACACTCTCTGCTGTATTATTACATGGTTGGTAGTTGATGCCTCCTTACTATATTACTCTGGGACTCTTTTTAACTGATTTCCCATTATGTATGGATACTAAATAGGCAACACAGATGTGGTGGCGCACTCCCATATTCTCAGTACATGGTAGGTTAAGGCAAGAGGATCACGGATTTGAGGCCAGCCTCAGCAACTTAGCAAGGCCTATAGTAACTTAGGAAGGTCCTGTTTCAAAATAAAAAATAGAAAGGGCTGGGGGGGTGTAGCTCCAAGGTAGAATGCCTCTGGATTCAATCCTCGGTACCACAAAAAAAAAGGGACATAGTTTTCTGTTATATTAGTATCTCAAACATCTATGTAAGTACTATGTATGTACTTGTAATCTAGATTATGTTTACATGGTATTAAGTGACATTTGTTGAGCACTTATTGTCTACCAGGCATTCTTCTAAACGTTTTACATGTATTAAATCATCGTAATCTTTGAGCATCCCTATGAAATAGACATTTTTTTTACGCCTAGTGAACAGATGAGAACACCAGGCATTGAGAACTTCAGCAACTTTGCACAATGTCACACAGAACAGCTCCAGAGCTTTCCTTCTTGGTCACTATGTTACGTCGCCTCTCTGTCTTACCATGTTGAACATTGACTTTGTACCAGACACTGTGCTGAGTGTTCAGATGCACTATGTAGAGGTCTACCGGGGTTTCCTCTTGACTCTGCCTCTTATTTACTATATAGCCTCGAGTAAGTCCTCTTTGTCTGTGATGCTGCATTTGTAAGATAGTGCATTGTAAAAAATTAAATGAGTTAGTACAAGTACTTAAAACAATGCCTGGCCCATAGAAAGTTCTCAATGACCTGTCATTGTTATTTCATCTGCTTCTCCCAAACAACCCTGTAAGGTAGTCATCGTCGTCGTCATCTCACTGTACAAGGGGGGAAAGTGGTGCATGCAGAGGTTATGCAGGCATTGGCGTCATCCAGCAGTGTGCTAAAATTCCTCCCTCCCACCTGATCGTTTCTGTTACTTAAGGGCAGCTTCTTTCCTAATTCATCTGGTTTCCTCCTAGAGAATAATGTGATAATGTTGTGGCCTGTCGGGACTAGTCAGCCCTGATGGATGATGTGGTTTTGTGCTATGCAGTCTTTAGAGGCATAAAATAAAAAATATCTAACTCTCTCTTTCATTGAATGCAGTAACATGGCCACAATGCACTTGTCCAGATCTCTCTTAATACCTCAGAAATAGTTACAACTTTCTAGAGATCCTGGCCCCTCATCTGAGAGCCTGATTATTAAACATTCTTCCTTCTACTGAACTGAAATTCCCATGAATTGCCATCGTTGGTTTTGTTCTCTTCCTCCTGCCGCTGCTCAAAGCCTCACCCCTGCTATCATACATGCTTTAGAGTTCTTGGAGACCATGATCCCGACTTCCCCATGTCTTCCCTTCCAGGCTACACATAACCAGATCTTATCTTGGAGGGGGGAGGAGACAGTGTGATGGGCTGCTTCCTAACCTCTCTCCCTGATTCAATTTTACACATAATGCAAATGGAGCTGTCTTTACGGGGTTAAGGAAAAGAGGAGGAGCAGATCCTTAACCCTAGCCCCTCTTCCCAGATTCCAGCTGCACCCTCTGAATGTGGACATCCTTTACTGTAGTTCCTTCCCCTTGCCTCCCATGTCCCTGCCTTTGCCACAGTACAAGCAGAGGCCCAGGTGTGTGAAGGACAAATGCATTTGGGGTCAGATGCCAGCCCATGTGGCTGCCCAGTGAAGCATCTTGGTGGAGAGTGAAAGGGAGAATAGGGAGAGGTGTAGAAGCAGGTGTATGAGGTTGGCCACCTGCCCATGCACTGTGGGCCCTTCCAGCTGATCTTGACTGACAAAGTGAAAAGGTACATTGTTGTTCCAGTACATGCTCCCCAAAAGAGAGACACACTACCACACGACCAGTGGACACCCAATGCAACAAAATCCAGAGCGGGGAGACACAGACCATCCATAACAGGAAAAAGTTCTCTGCATTCAAAGCTTTGTCCTATAAATTAGACCTCTCTCAACCCTTACTCCTCTGACACACATAAACAGAATGCATAAAATCCACTGAAGTCTATCATAATGTGTACCCATTCCCAACATTTTTTGTGTGTATGTGGTATTAGGAATTGAACCCAGGGGCATTCTACCTCTTAGCTACACCCCCAGCCCTTTATTTATTTGTTTTTGAAACAGGGTCTTACCAGGTTGCTGAGGCTATTCTTGAACCTGCCATCCTACTTCAGCCTCCCAAGTTCTGGGATTACAGGTGTGGACCACTGCACCCAGCTCTGACTTTTTTTCATTATAGCCCATAGCAGAAGACATGCCAACTAGGGAGAGAGGGGCAAGAGCAGAGAAGGCAGCGTTGGGATTATCAGAGCACTGAGCTGGCCTGCATCTTTGCTCTGAATCCACATCATCTGTGTTCACTCTTTCAACTAGAGCCGTCCGCATCATAAGACCTTTGGCAGGTCCATCCAGATCGCAGGGACCATGCCCAAAAGATAGGATGTCTGAGTGTTTAGCGAGCTGATGGGGTGGTATGGAGTTCAGAAAATCAGAGAAGCCAAATCTGCATCTCAATGTCATCATGTCATCTTGGAGGTAGTTCAGCCATTGATTCGCGTCCAAAGAGTTGGGATGAGAGCCCAGCTCTGTGCCACCAGCAACTCATTGGTGATGAAGCCAGGGCCCAGTGAGAGGGAAGCTGAGAAGCTGTGACAGAGGTGACTGCCATACACTGCTATTCTGCAGTCACAAGCTTGGCTTCTAGCTCTGGTTTCAAAGAGGCCATTTGTTCTCCGTGAGCCTTAACCTGGGTCATCTGATCACTGCATGCAAAACGTGTGCCCCATTATCACACAAAGTGACCCAAGGAATGCAGACATCTGTTGTAGAGTTTGCATTTCTGAGGCGATCTGGCTGTGGCTTTCTCTGGCTGTGAGGCAGCAGTACTGTTCTGGAAATTGTGAGCTAGTCGAGTCTGCAATCCTTATGGAGTAAGCAAGATAGGAGATATAATTTTAGCCTGGCAGTTTTAATAGCATAAAAAAGTGCAGCACTCCAAGAATAATCCCAAAGTGGGGGTGGGGAGGGACAGAAACACCAAGGAAAATGATATCAATTTTTGCAGAACCTCCCAATATTAAAGCAAAGTTTCTGCATTAAAATGCAAAAATTATTGTTCTTCCAAAATCATTTACTTGCTGCTGATGCTATTGGGCAGACTCTCCTAAATCTAAATCGAGAATTCATTTGGATTTTTTTTTTTTTTTTTTTTTTGGTATAGGGGCATTCTACCTCTAGCTACACCCCCAGCCCCATTTTTTTATTCTTTATTTTGAAACAGGGTCTCACTAAGTTGCGGAGTGCCTCACTAAGTAGCTGAGGCTGGCCGTGAACCCAGATCCTCCAGTCTCAGCCTCCCAAATGCTGGGATTACAAGTGTGCGCCACCACACCTGGCTGGATTTTTTTTAATTTTAATATGTAACAAGTAACTATTGTTTCAGTCACCCACCATTGGAGAAGTGAGGACTGCCCGAGAGATGTGAACATGGCCAAGAGGCTGCATGTTTCTTCTGCTTCTTATATATATAGACTCCAGGACAGTGTGGAGAACCAAAAAGTGAATGAGGCCGTCCACTAGGTTGTGGGATGAATATAGCAGAACCTCTAAGTTCAGTCTATGTGGTTCTTTTTAATTTGGTTATTTGTGTCTGTTCCACCACACACACTCTGCCACAATGTGCTTCCTCTCCCCAGGCCTGATAGACCCAATCGATCACAGACTGAACCCTCTAAAATGGTGAGCCAAAACAAACCTTTCCCTCTTTATAAGTTATGTCAGGTATTTTGTTATAGTAATGGAAAGCATGTCTACCACATGCTCCCTGCCATGATATGCTGCCTTATTATAGGCCTGATAGCAACAGGGAAGCAGAGAGAAAGGAAGAGACTGGAGTTCCACAATCCCTTCTGAGGATACGCCCCAGTGACCTAAAATCCTCCTACTAGACTCCACCTCTTAAAGGTTCCACTGCTTCCCAAGAGTGCCACAGGCTGAGGACCAACTCCTTAACACCTGGGCCTCTCAGGAAACTTATCCAAACCATAGCAATCATACAGATCAAACAATATATTTATGGACTAAATTCAGCTCAAGGACCTCATCTCAGCTCTGGGCCACCTGGTTTTAATCTTGGGCCTGGCAGCTGTGATTTTTCCCATTTATAGTTTTTTTCCTGAAGCTTGTGAGTGCACCATGCATGTCAATGAGGTGGTGAGACAGGAATATTCTGTATGTTGGAAATGTCAATGTGAGCATGTGCAAAGGTGTATCTGTGGCAATTTGGAATTAATGTCAATTAATGTGGGTCGATCCTGAAAACAATGTACCACATTCCTAAAAGAAAGTTTGGTTCCTGCTCAGTGTATTTCAGGAATTTAGTCAGGTAATTTTCAGAATGTTTACAAGTGACCAGAGAATGCATTAAGCAGGATGAAGCTGTTGGCTGAGATAGCTTGCTTTTCCTTAACACTCATGAGCCTGGGAATCAGGAGTCGAGGTTAAAGCTCCTGGTGATGTTGATAATTTGAATCTCTACTGAAGCCATGGAAACCAGCACGAAGTACCACGCAGTGGATCAGCTGCTGTTCCCCTTTTGGAAATCACCATCCCTTAAGAAGCTGCTATCTTTGTGTTTGCAAAAGGAAGTGGTGGATGGGATAGGGAAAGTAGACAAATAGTAGCCTAATCCTCCCCGTGAAACCTAGCATGTTAATTCTCTTTTGTTTAGGATTTAGTAATATGCTAGAAAGAAAAAGTACCCTCAATCTGTATTTTTTGCTCCTGAGTAGAACACACTATTGTCACTCTAAGCAGCATACAAAATGATATGTACAGAGGATTATGCACTGCTTTCAATCATAATACAATGTTCAAGGGAGAAAATTGAGTTCCATTTTTTATGCTCAGAGCACATGCAATAATATACAGTAATCCTGACCTCTAAATGTAGCTCACATAGTATTTATGGCTTGGGAAGATTGAATGCCCTAGCCTGACACACCAGCACCTTGCTCCAAAATGGCAAACAGCATCTCTACCGAGAATCTAAGGACTGGTGCTAAGTGTGAGCTGCCATCTCCTGGGGCTGGATCATTACTTCTGCTGCAAAAACACTTTCTAAAAATAGGAATACCAATCAAAGGCTCCATGAGTTCAATTCAAGTTGGACTTACTCAGTATCCCTGGATACACATCACTGTGCATTTACCACTCGAAAAGAGAAGGGAGGAAGATAAGACTTGAGTAAAGTTTTAGAGTGACTTCCATGCAAGCCTGGCCCTTGCAGTTTTCTCTTTCTCTCTTCCTTTCTTCCTTCTTTCCTTCCTTCCTCCTCCTCCTCTTCTTCCTCCTCCTCCTTCATCATCATCATCATCATCACAATTTGTACTGTAGAAGTGGCATGAAAGTTTCATGCCACATCTCAAAGGGACAGAGAAGGAATAGAAAGAGGGACCTTGTATCTGCCTGTTTGCAAACCCACACAGGTCAAGAGGACTTTTTCCATGGATTCTGAGATCTCCCATGAAACTAGAGATTTCAGAATACCAGTCACCACGCTGGAACTTCATGATGAGAACAAGTCAGGATGAACATGACTTGATGGTGGTTACTGAGCAGGGTAGCGTTTGCATTACAAACCTATGGACTCAGAGAGGAGCAAAGCTGCTTTTAGATCATTTAACATCTTTCCCAGACTCACTGCACAAAATAGATAACCTGGTTTGGAAGTCCATGTAGAGGTCCTGGCCTGGGGTCATGAGTCATGCCCATCAGAAGACCCCATAGTAATGGAACATCTCAGGGTCTTTATGGGGACATTTGCAGATCCTTGCCCTTTCACCTCAAACCCTAGCTGTTAAGAATGCAGTAAAGACTGAACTCTTGACTTCCTGACTCTGCATGTGCATGTGTCCGTTTTCATGCATGCATATGTGTGTGTGTGTCTGTTTCTAGAGTCTGAAGCCCCATCCAGTCTTGTCAAGGAACAAAGCCACATCTTGTCAACTGCTTCTGGCCTGGCGTTTGCATCTGTGACTCCCAGCTGCCCTAGCAGCCAGTGCATTTCTCAGTGATGTAGTAAGTGTGGTGGAATAAAGAACTGCCTCTTAGCCAGTAGGAACAAAATCAGTCTCAGTGTTTAAACCTTGCAAAGGTCTTTATACAGAAAGTAGCCATCCTTGGGGCTTATGGATCTTATGTTTTATATTTTGTAGCTTTTTTTAATGACTGATTATTTGCAGATTGTGAATCTTTTCTTTTTACATTTCATAGCTTTTTGTCAATAACTGATTATTCTAGCAGCATTTCAGATTTGGGGTGTAACACTATATTAACTCTGCAGACTAGGTGGGGAATGGATTCATCTTGTGGACTGCTATTATGGTCACATTTTCAGGGGCTTCTCTCAAATTAGATGAAGGGGGAGCTTCAGAGACTGACCTATTACTCACAGCCTCCTTTTAATCTCAGTGATTTTCTCCTAATCATTACCAAGCTTATCTGTAATCGTGATTCTTATTTATTGTTCCTCTTAGCACATGGCAGAAAGGAAGACTGGTTCTTGGACTGTTTGGCTAAATGAAAGTAGAATCAACCTATCCACATAGAGACAGGGTGATGGTTCCCAACATGCATTATATATGGCTTTAAAGCCGTTTGCTGTTGATAAAATACTTTCCCATCCACAGCTCATCTAATAATCTTCCTTGCAACCCTGCAAGGTAGCTGCTGTTGGGACTTTCACTTTGTAGGTGAAACAATCATATAGATCAAACAGTACTGAGCTAATCAAATGAACTGAGCTAATGGTCTTCCAAAGAGAAGCACATCTTCCTAGTTTCTGGCAAATCTACTGAGGAACTTTTTCATTGCATTTGGTTTTTATGTTGAGCAGAATTTCCCTTGTGGGTCGCTGTCATTTGGTAGGCATCCTGTGAGTCAATGGAGTTATTAGAAGTGGCTCAAGCTTCTGTGTGCAGATGTCCTCAAGTGGGAAAGATAAGGCATGGAGCAAAGAGGGAATAGGAGATTTCCTTCCATCTTGCACTCCACTGGGCTTTTTATTGCATTTTTTGGTAACAAAGTCCATAATAGGTAGGAAGATCTTAAACTCCTGACACTAGGCTTGGTTCTCAAGTCACTTGAGTCTGTGCAATGTGGAGAGCGGAGAATCTGGTACGGTGGCTCCTTCAGCATGGCCTTCAGGTCAGTCACATTTGTATTCCCTGAGAGCTTGTTATAAATGAAGATTCTTAGGACCCATCCCAGACCCACAATCAGAAACCAAAGATCAGGCCAGCAATCTGCATTTTAACAAGTATGATTCTGATGTACACTAAGGATTGAGAAAAAAAAATGGTCTACTAGGAAGAACAATCAAAGACTTTGGAGATGGACCTGGTAGAAAGCTGTTTGTACCACATTTACAAGCTAGGCTTCTCAAGAGCCTTACTTTCCGCACCTGTAGATGCACCTCCCACCCAAGGTCATCCAGAGGACACAGTGAGTAATTCTCCCAATGTAATAGATAAAGAGCGTTAGTTCCTTCTCTCCCATTGTGAATTTGAATAATATATTATGCTAGATTCTTCTTCTTCTTTTTTTTTTTTTTTTTTTTTGCGGTACTGGGGATTGAATTCAGGGGTGTTCTACCTCCGAGCTATACCCCCAGTCCTGTTTTTTATTCTTTATTTTGAAACCGAGTCTCACTAAGTTGTGGGGTGCCTCACTAGGTAGCTGAGGCTGGCCGCGAACCCGGATCCTCCGGTCTCAGCCTCCCGAATACTGGGATTACAAGCGTGCGCCATGCCCGGCTCTGCTAGACTCTTCGTAATGTCAACTTGAATGCTATATTATGCTAGCTAGACTCTTCTTAGTAATGCTAACTGTCCTAACAGGCAAATCCTGAATCTGAGGGGCTTGAGGGAATAAAGGTTTCTTTCTCACTGAAGTTAAGCCTAATATTGCTCTGATGACCTTCACCTGTTGTGTAGCCATTATATGGCTCTGTAACATGTGGTGCTAACATCTCAGTGGCTGGAAGGAGGGGTCGAGGGGCACACATGTAACTTCTCATCATGCACCCAAAAGAGCTGGTCTCATGACCCCAGAGTAATTACAGGGGAGGCTGGAAAACCTGAGGAGCACATGGACTGCTTCATGAGCATTAAGTGCTTTCCACACATCACTGCTCCGGCAGTTCCCGTGGGTCCTCTTTACTTCATGGTTCTTTCAGCCATGGCTCCATTCGTATAAGAGGGACCGTCACAGCTAAAAGAGATTCAATTAAAAGACATTTAACAATTGGCAGTTGGAATGTGGGGGCACGTGATTAACCTAAGTGGAGCACATCATGCAGATTGCCAGAAAGGTCAATATGGAGCCGTTATGTGGGCATCGCTAAATGCCCGTGGTCTACATCAAAGAATTTGCTCCTGAGGTCCAGTTTGTAAAGTGATTCATGGAAATCAAAATTATCTCACTTAAAGAAATTTCCAAAATGAACATTGCTTCTTTCGAAGGAAAGACTAGCTTTAGTACAACCAAAAAAAAAAAAATCCCTACAAAGAATGGTGGTCCCTGAGCTGAATGAGTTTGTTTTATATGAGTTTAAGATTAACTCTGTGGGAATGCAGTTTACTAAAGGAGACCATGGAACCTCAGGTTCAGCTAATTGATTTATTTAAAGGTATGGATTGAGCACCTACTGGGTGCATGATACTGTACCAGGTGTCATTTAAATGGTATCTAGATCATTATCCCTCTCAGAGGTGTAGACCTGGTTAGCAAATCAGGATATGCTCATTGTTCTCTGGTTGAGTCTGAGAAAGAGATGCTATTGGCAAGTTTTGTGGGGAAGGTGTGGGTTCCTCTGGAGCATATCTTTTATTGGGGTTAATTTATTTTAGACTATTTCTCTTTCCATTTTTTTCTTTAAAATATTTCCAAAAGAATGATGTTGGGCAGGACTGTGGCTAATTTAAATACTGAATTATCCAAGCATTTGATTCAGGGTTGATTTTCTCTCAAACCTATCCATTTCTATGAACAACTTCAACCTGAGTGGCCAGGCCACTTGTCTTGCAATATATTCATCTCCTTTTCTTTCCTACAGTCTTGACCCACTTACAAACTAAAACAGTCACAAGTGTGTGTTATTTCTATCATATTCTTATCCGTGGAAGGATCTCTCAATCCCTGGTGAACTTACCAAGAGCAAGAAATGACTATGAATTAAATCATTGTATGAAGCATCCAAAGAATGGTTCAAACTTTGGTAGAAAAGCAATTTTGTCACAATTTTGGACAGTATTTCAGATATCTGACTTAAGATCTTCAGATTGGTTCATTCAGAAATTTTTATCATTCTGAGGTTGTGCCTCTGGCTTGTGGAATTTCTTCACCTACTTAACGACCATCTCTTCAAATCTTAGAGTAATAGAATTAGAGCATTTTAGAACTTAAATGCCCATTTATCATCATTGCATACAATACCCCTAATTTTACAGATAAGGAAACTGAGGCTGATAAAAGTTATGCTACTAGGATTTAAAACAAGTTTTCTGGACCAGACACAGTAGCACACACCTGTCATCCCAGAACTTGAGAGGCTGAGAAAGGAGAATCACAGGTTTGAGGGTAACTTCTGCAACTTAGCAAGACCCTGAGCAACTTAGAAAGACTGTTTCAAAGTAAAAAAAAAAAAAAAAAAAAAAAAAGGCTGGGGATGTAGCTCAGAGGTAGAATGCTCCTGTGTTCAATCCCCAGTACCAAACACACACACACACACACACACACACACACACACACACACACACTTCTCTGGCATCAGCCAATGCTGAAAATTAATACCTTTTTCAAAAAACAGGGGAAAGCATTTTTTATTTCTAGAAGAAACCAGTTATTTGCTAGAAAGCATTAAAAAAGTCACATTTCTTAGTTGGTTGTCTCAGTTTGGAAAGAACCAAGAAAATTGATTTTCAGAAAGCAAGACAACTTAAAGTGGAGTTTTTTATTTAAATCTTTAAAAAATACTTTCTGTAATAAAAAAGCCCATGCAAAGGGAATCCCCAGATTCCCCCATAGTTATGTTCTTTCATGGATATAGTCTTCATCCCACTTAACTAGAAGAACATTGAAATAAAATGTGCAAGTGAGAGCGAGAGATATCTCCTCATCCGGATCTCTGATGGCTCCTCATGATGGAGCAAGGTCTCATTGATAATTGTGAAGGACTGGGAGTGTAGCTCAGTGGTAGAGCACTTGCCTGGCATACATGAGGCACCTGGGTTTGATCCCCAGCACTGCCAAAAATCATTATTATTATTTTGTAGACTGAACAGGTACTTTGGAAAATTCCAGAATTGGTGCCTTCATTTGGAGTTAGCCAAGTATAGTGATTCTCTTTCTTAAATGATAAGTGAAGCTCTAATCACTTATATATATTAAGAATTCTCAGCTTATAGCCAAGCATAGTAGCACACACCTGTAATCTCAGCAACTCGGGAGACAGAGACAAGAGGATCATAAGTTCTAGACCAGCCTGGGCAACTGTCTCAAAATAAAATATAAGAAAGCTGGGGATGTAGCTCAGGTTTAATGCCCAGTACTGCCAAAAAATTAAAAATTCTGTTTGATTTCAATGGTGAAGTTGGCATTTCTGGTCTCCAGGGTTATTTCCATAGTGTATAGTGTTTTTTCTCCCTCACCTACCTAATTTGGCTTCAAATTTGATTGGATGTGATTTTTCTACAGCTCCTATAGAGTTTGCACATGGCCCTGAATATTTAAATAGCAGAACTAGATTATATCTGATAATTTGTAGCACAGTTGTTTTTCATGTCTCCCTGTACATTTTTGTTTACTGGCAAAATACCTCAAATCTCATGCAAAATGCTAATAGGACTAATTCATTTTATTTATCTTCATTATGTTCATTTCACTCCTCTTAGAGTGCCAAGATTTTTATAATAGCCTCAGAAATTACATATATGCCTAACTAAACAGTGATTTTTTTCAGAGAGAATATAAACAGGAAAAAACCATCCAAAGGCACAAATGCTGGAAAATCGCTTTCCCTGTGATTCTAAAAGCAGTTCCTTTGCAATGTACGTGAATTCACTTCTATTTTAGGAAGTGTGATCATGAAAATTTGATGTTCTGTGCCCATTGAATCATTAAAACAATGGTTTTTCAAAATGAGCAGCCATTTTAGTTGCTTTGAAAAGAATTAGGCAGACAGATAAATACTGGGTGCCGACAGGTAATCAGCGTAGTGAAAAGAGAGCTGCCTACCATAAATCTAACCCTTCTTTGTTAAGATTTTCCTTGTTTTCCTCATCTTCATGTCGCAACTTATCAAATTCTCTTAAAAGATGCCAACATAACTAATTACACCTTCATGCGCATTAAAAGAACATTATGAGATGCTGCCCCCAACAAATTTGACTGGACCAATGAATCTGCCACCTACACATTCCACCTCAAGAAGCCAGATCGATGACCCACGCTGGTAAGGAGCTCGGCGCGCCATCCTTAGGCCAGCTGGCGCTGCCAGAGTGTTTACAGAAGCTTCTCTCTGAATCCCGCCATATCAGTAGGGCTTGAAGCAACTTCCCTGACCAACCTGTCCCTGACCAACGCTGCCTCAGACAGTGGTCGGGTTGCCTCTCTTTTCACAGTCTTTAATCAGTGGAGCCATTGGTGGCCAGAGCTGTGAAATCGGATTCTCCTGACGTACTCAACAAGTAGGGACACGCTCAAGCTGTTCCCAGGAGGGAACTGTAAATGCATCAACTTTGTCCAGGCAAAAATAAAATGAGCCCCTTTGTTCAAAACAAAACAAACAGAACACCCCCGTATAATGTCATCTTTACCTAAGAAGTTATTTACAATGTGACATTAATTTATTGCATGTGTTATGTGGATATCTATTTAATTTGTTAACATAATATTGAGGTATTTGTAAAACTGTATGGAAGGTTTTGTTTTGGTACTAGGGTATGAACCCAGGGGCATTCTACCTCTGAGTTACACCTCAGCCCTTTTTATTTTTTATTTTGAAATAGAGCTTTGCTAAATTGCTTAAGTTAGCCTTGAACCTGCGACCCTCCTGTCTCAGCCTCCCAAATACCAGAATTACAGGCATGCACCACCATGCCTGGCTGGGACATCATTTTTTTTTTTTTTTTTTCGCGGTACTGGGGATTGAACTCAGAGGCATTCTACCTCTGAGCTATACCCCCAGCCCTATTTTTTATTCTTTATTTTGAAATAGGTTCTCATAAGTTGCAGAGAGCCTCACTAGGTAGCTGAGGCTGGCCACAAACCCGGATCCTCTGGTCTCAGCCTCCCGAATGCTGGGATTACAAGCGTGCGCCACCACGCCCAGCTGGGACATTTTTTTGAACCATAAAATTCTTCGTTTCTATACAATTTTCCAAACTACCCATTTGACAGGTCAACTCGATTTAGGGGGAAATCTGATCTGCTTCATGCAGATTAGAGTCAACCTCATGGTGAGTCCTAAGGTGAAGCCCTAAGGCTAAGGCCCCTACTAGAGGAGATAAATCATCATTGTAGGGCCAATTAGTAGATGAGGAGAGCAATCCTATTAAGAGAAGTGTGCTTTCAGCTGCCGTAAGTGGAGGAACTCACAGCTCCAGCCACACCCCCGAGGCTCTCATCTGACAGCAGATAGGACCACCAAATGTCCAGTCCTCGTGTAGGCTAAAATTCAAGCAAGGGACCAAGGCCACAGTGGAGGATGAGACTCAACCTAGAGAGAGTGGGTATAAAAAGCACTCAGTTATCAGAATAGTGTTCCAAGAAGAAGAATCCAGTGCACGGAAGACATGACAGCTTCCAGGTGTTTTATTCATGATGACAATGATGATTGATAAAGAAGATAAAAAATTAAGCCTTCCACCTTGTAGTGCCACCCATGGTCCATAACTCAGAGTGTAAATTATTTTGTGTGTGTGTGTGTGTGGTACTGGGGATTGAACCCAGAGGCATTCTACCTTTGAGCTATACCCCCAGCCTGATTTTATTTTTTATTTGGAAACAAGGTCTCACTAGGTTGATGAGAGTCTCGCTACTTGCTGAGGCTGTCCTCGAACCTGTGATCCTCCTACCTCAGCCTCCCAAGTACTGGGATTACAAGCATGCGCCATCACGCCCAGCTTAGACTATACATTATTAAAGATTTGCAAGACTACTGTTGGCCTACCAGCATTATTCCTTATAGCCTTTTGGCCATGCAGGAGTTTTCAGTCTAATGTGTTGAAAGACCCAGCATACACATCTTTCTGATCAGATGTTTAAAAGCTACTCAGTATGGTGAAGCCCCCATTTCATTTTGCATGGGAGAGCCAAAATAGTTTGCATCTAGTCCACTGTGACAGCTTTTCTAGTTCCACTCTGCTGGCTGATGCTTCCAGGAATCAGAGTTTTCAGGCCTTAGTGACATTCTTCGACAGGGGCCACCCACTACAGTCCCAAGGCCAAGTCCAGTCCTCCCTCTGTTTTTGTCAATAAAGTTTTATTGGAACACAGTCAATGCTCACTCATTTCCGGACTTTCTGTGGCTACTTTCCCAACATAATGCAGCGGAGACCACATGGCCCTGAAGTATTTACTGTCTGGCCCTTTGACAAAGAAAGAGATAACACATTGAAGAACCTAGACTGAAGACATTGAGAGAGAGTAGCCTTGCTTTCATGGCCTGAATCCATTTAGGAAATGCATCTGCTTAAAATATCTCCATTAGAGGGGAGTACTATATTTATCTTACATGCACATGATTTTTCTTTGTGTTTATTTCAATAATCATCAAAATGATTCCATTTACTTTGACTTACAGTCCAAATCTGCCTGTGAAGCACCATATAGCATACAAATTATGCTAGAGACACAGTCTTATTTTAAAATTTTGATTTATTATCTAAGTAATTAGAAATTCTACTTCAAGGACAGCCAGTTGACATCAAAAGCAGCTCAGCTACTGACCAACTGGTGGCACATGCTTATAATCCCAGTACTTGGGAGACTGAGACAGGAGGATCTCAGGTTCAAGACCAGCCTCAGAAACCTAGCGAGACCTTGTTTCAAAACAAAAAATAAAAAGGCCTAGAAGTGTAGCGTGGATGTAGAATGCCTCTGGGTTCAATCCCCAGTACAAAGAAAAAAGAAGACACACACACACACACACACACACACACACACACACACACACACACACACACACACTGGGTGTACAGATGACCAGAGAGAGAGATTTATTTTAACGGAAGATGTGTATTGTCCTTAAGAAAGGAAAATCTCAGTTTTGAGGCAAGCCTTAGCAGCTTGGAGAAACCCTTAGCAACTTAGCGAGACCATGTTTCAAAATAAAAAGGGCTGAGGTTAGCTTGGAGGTGGAATAACCCAGGGTTCAATTCCTAGTACAAAAAAAAAAAAAATCTAAAACATGACTCTTTGGGCATAAGACAAATCTCACTTCAAAACTCTAGCCTGAGGACAGAGTGTCACATGGCTATGGAGAGAGGTTGCGGCAGCACCTGCAACAAATATCAAAACCACAGATGTGTCTGGGATGTGTGTAAAACCAAGATGATCACAGACCTCTACAAGCAGACCCTCTACATATCCTTTCATGAAGAAAAAATATTGGGCAGTATGGTGGCACACACTTGTAATCCCAGTGACTCCCAAGGCTGAGGCAGGAGGATAGCAAGTTTGAGGCCTGCTTGCCTCAAAATAAAATAAAAAGGGCTGGGCATGTGTCTCAGTAGTAGAGCACCCCTGGGGTTCTGGGGTACTGGGGAGGGAGGAAAGAGAAACTACTTGTTTTATACACACACCCTTCAAGCATATCCATCTTCTAACCCCAGCAAGCAGACACTGAGAAGGATCTCTGCGTGTATCTGTGGCTTCTCACCTCTACCCCAGTTCCCGCACTTCTCCGGGGAACGGTGGCCAGCTGGGAAGGGTAGCCCGGTGCTCTGCATGGCTGAGTACTCTGCTGGCTTTGTGCAGGATTCTGGGGACCACACTCCCTCATAGTGACCTCTTGTTAGAGACAGGTCAGGGCAGAATACAGGGTGCAGGAGGGATGTTCTGTCACACATCAATCACTTCCCTCGGGAAGGAACGAGTGTTGTTGTCGCAGCTCAGAAGCTGGTTTTGCTGGTGTCTCCCAGTGGAGTCTGCCCAAGTTTTCCCTCCCTGAGGTCTTTGAGATTCCTCTGGCCTCATGGATCAGGGCATACATGGGACAGAGTGCATGGTGTATGTGTGATGTATGTATTTGATGTTATTAGAGAGTGAGGAAATAAAAAAAGAAAAACATAAGAGAAGTAAGAAAATATGGAATAATACTTACCAGGCTGATAGTCCGATAGATATATTCTCTGAATTTGGTCTCTTTTTGAGTCCCCTACTTAAGAATCAATTATCTCTACTTATCTCACAAGCCAATGAACAGATAAGCTGAAGAAATTAAAAAGAAATCACTTATATTTATTTTCTGTGTACTCAGGATAAAATCTATGCAATCCTTCCATATTGCTCTCCGTTTTTCCATTTTGTTCCTCGTTCCCTTTCCCATATAAATAGATCTTTTCCTGTTTTTAATAAATAAGCCCTTCCCATTATTAAAACTCTCTCACTCCAGATCTCCTCAGAATTAAGAAAGGAAATTTCAAACAATGTGAAAATGCAAATCTAAACTGGTTAGACATTCTGAAAATCTGTCACTCTGCTGAAAAAAAAAAAAAAGTTGGGGACATGGAGTCTTTTTGTTATATCACATATAGAGAAAAGTGTGTTTTGTGAAAGAGTATCAGGCCACAGAAAAGCATTTAGAGATTAATAACTATATTTATGCCAGTCCTTTGGGTTATTGATTTAAAGATGAAAATTAAAGTTGTGGATCCTGCCAGGCGTGGTGGTACGCACATATAATCCTAGTACTTAGGAGGCTGAGACAGGAGAATTACAGGTTCAAGGACAGCCTCTGCAATTTAGTGAGGCTCTTAGCAACCTATTCTGTTTCCAAATAAGAAATAAAATTGGTCTGTGGATGTAGCTTGAAAGTAGAATATCTCTGGGTTCGATTCCCAAAACCAAAAAGAAAGAATAACAATGGATTCTTGGATCAGAAAAGAGTAGAGGAAATGAGACATTTGATGAAACATTATAGAAAATTTAGAAAAATAATATAGCTCAAATTCCCTCCACTGGAGCTTCTGAGACCCTTTGGAGTGTTTGTTTGTTTGTTTTCATTCCCAGGTTTCTAACTAACATAGAATCTCATCTGAACTTGAGTACCTATTTTTTTCCTAGAAATAGGAGCTCAACAGAAGCCTTGAAGGCAGCTGTAAGTAAAGCCACAATAGTGTCATTGAATAAGGAGGGAAAGGTTAGGGACCTCTGCTCGCATCCCTCATCCCATCTACTGGTTTCACCTCACGCTCCACCCTCAAAACTTCTCTTGGAGAAGTGCCGGTAACCCCAAGATGAGAGATTCATCCTTTGTAGAGTGACATTAAAGAACAGGAGCCTCACATATTCTGTATCTCCTAAGAGGGATCCACATGGCGCTATCAGAGCAGGGGATGGGAGGCAACATTATGGGGTCTCTTTGTAACATTTCATCCCTTGCTTGTCTTTGATTGTCTGTGTTGTTTACTGAGGTCCAACAAAGCAGAGGCATTGGGGAAATCTGGAACCATGATATTCTGTGAATGAGTTAATTAATTAATTATGACTGTTCTGTATTGTCTGGGCTGCGCACATCAGCCTAACCAGGTCACTCCTAGTAGTGAACCCCAGTTTCCTTTCATTTAATCACTTTGTCCTTGCCCCAGAGTCCTGTGTTCATCAGAACCATATTCCTGAAAGAAATAATCTAGGCATGGGCATACCTAGATCAATTCAAGAAAAGAATAGCTAGCTACCCACGCATAGTGAACATTCCTGCCTGAGTCTAAATCGGGCCTTTTGCTGAGATTCAGACAGTTGTAAGCATGTTTGGTATACATATCCTGAGTCTACCAGAGAGATCTTCTTTCCTGAGAATGTCAGTTCCTTTATATAGAAATCTATGTCCTTGCATTAGGTAGGAGCAGTGATTAGGGGTGATCAGAAGATTTCACTGAAGGAAAGAAAGAAAATGGACAGTGGTATCCTTTGCTAGTGGCAGAATAATGTGCTTGATAGTAGCAGATAATGCTTTTGCTTTGAGGCACACATTAAAAACCATGTGGGGGCTCTCAGAAATATTTGGGAAAATTGCAAAGATTAGAGGCTATATATTTTTTCAACCAAGAGAGTACTATATATAAATCATCTTTTTATTTATTTACTTTTTACTTAGTCCTCTTGGTTGGAGTACTGTTCCCACTTTAAGTCTCTACCCCTAAAGAGATATGATGATGCAAAGAAAATCTAGTCTGATTGCCATTCTCTTTCATGCTGCCAATCACCCCGGTTGATGTAGTTTATCTGTGAAGATGTCTCCTCCCTCCCCCGGTGTTCCTTGGTGTCTCAAATCTGAGCACCTTCATCAGAAAGGAAGGTTCTCTCTCCATGATCTTCCCATCAGTCCATGTTGTAGTAGGAATGATGACTCCGTTTTTAGGATTCCTGGAGGAGGGTTTCTGTACAAGACTAATTGCAAGGGTGTGGGAAGCCTGCAGAATCCTCAACACAGAGCTCCAGACAGCCTCCAGCAAACAATCAAGGTTGACAACTCTGATGAATGAACCTATTTTTCAATGTGGTGACTATAGATTATGGTTAGTTGTATCTTCCGTAAGAATCAGGAAAGCAATGGGCTGCTTGTATACTTTTATTTGAAGAAGTTATAGATATGTGGAAGACTGTCATATGCAACAGATTAAGAGGGAAGGTAAGTTTGAGCTAAGAAGGCTCATCTTTCTGTTCCCAAGGCCAGGAGGTTAACACATCTGCAACTCCACAGAATTTTATTATGCTTCATCATCCTCTTTTAATTCCCACCTACCCAGCAACTTAACCAGAAAATATTCAACAAATACATCTTGAATCCTATTAAATTGAATAAAATTAAAATAAAATGAATACTCACCACAAAATAAATGTTAAACCCATTGTTCCAAATATAGCTCTTAACTCCTTCAGAATATTCTTTTTTCTATAGGGTAAAAGCAAGCCTCAGTTTTCCCCAGAGTTGCCAACACTTTTCCCACTCTATTTCTTTCCTAACTGCTCATGACCTCCCTCGTTTCAGTAGAGTTAATAAAGCCTCAGCCCCTTGCGGGGTAGACAGGCTACCTCCAAATCCTCATGGTGCTCTGGAAACTTGACCCCTTGCCTCTTCCCCACCCACTATTGAAGCAGCCTCCTTCAAAGTTTTATATTATCTAGGGCCATTGTTCTTAAACTTAACATGTGTGAATCTCCTAGAGAGCCCACCAAAACAACAGGGGCTGCTGGGCCCCACTCCCAGGGCTTCTGATGGAGTAGGTCTGGAGCCCAAGAATGTGCATAGATTCCCAGGTGATGCTGATGCCTTTGGCCCAGGGACCACACTGTGAGAAGTCCTGACATAAAGAGATGCTTCACAGTCTTGAGTGTATGTTCACATTACTTGAGAAACTTTCAAAATGATCTATCTGTTGTACTGTGGGGTGTCAGTGCTCGACCATGTGCTTCGCATGATAAGGACCTGGGTTCCATCCCCAGCACCACAAAAAATAAAAATCTGTGCCAGAGTCCCACCCTCATTTATTGTGATTTAATTGGTCAGGAATGGGGCCTACTCACTGGTAGTTTTTAAGGTAACACAGGTAATTCTCATGTGCTACAAGACTGAGAACCATTGGCCAAGAAACCATGAGAAATAGCAGATATCAGGAAAATGACAACTGCTATAGGAAGGGTGCCAAAGATGAATTGAAGTTAAAGCTTGAGGATGTCCTTTGTCTACCCTGATCTAATGAAAAGTGGTGATTGGGGGATAGACCAATGCCTTGGTTTTGCCTCTTAGTCTTTTACCTTGACCTTGACTTTGACCTTGACCTTTCACCAGATTATAGTAAACTTGTTGCAGACTCTAGGTGATTTTAAAAGATTTTAGCTTGGTGTAGTGGCATATGCCTTTACTCTCAGTACTTTAAGAGGCTGAGATAGGAGGATCACAGGTTCCAGGCCAGCCTCAGCAATTTAGTGAGACCTTGTTTCAAAATAAAAAATAAGAAGTGTAGCTGGGATTGTAGCTCAGAGGTTGAATTCCCAGTACAAAAACAAAAACAAAAAACTCTACTCATAAGGAGAATGTTAGCTTTGCCATGGGTACCCAGTAAAGCTATCTGTTGGAAATGGGAAGAAAAAGCAAAGACTAAATTGGGGAGAAGGCAGTAACAAATGATAAAACACATCGTAACTGATAGCAGGACTTTATCAAATCATCCATGCAGAGTCATTCTTACTGATGTTTTTATACACAGCTCTTGTGGAAGGCCTGGGTCGATGGCTGGCACAGAATTGGTGGATGGATTGATCAATGGATGAGTTTATTAAAAGGTGACCAAATAGCTGGGAGTGGTGGCGCACACCTATAATCTCAGTACTGAGGGTGGGGGTGGAGGGGCTGAGACAGGAAAATTGCAGATTTGAGAACAGTCTCAGCAACTTAGTGAGACCCTCAGCAACTTAGCAAGATCCTGCTGCAAAATAAAAAATAAAGGGCTAGGGATATATAGAATGCTCCTGGTTTCAATCCCCAGTACCAAAAAACAAAAACAAAGAGATCAAATGTCTTTGGTCACCTTAACATGGTAGATATTGGATTTTTTTTTTCTGTATTCCATAGCTTTTGGCATCCTTGTTATTGAAATGAGTGTGTTTTTTAGTCAACTTCATTAACTTTCTTGATTTCTGTTGTAACAACTCAGATACTGCTTCACAGTGAAATCTTCCTTACTACTGATGTGGGGCTTATGTCCCGTAGCCCTAATTATATTGCAAGTGCTCCATGGCTATCTTTTTAGGCTTCTTCCTGTTTTGTTTTTCATGGGTTTGATGCCTAGTAACACACACAGTCCCATCGTCGTTCTAAAACTGACTTCCACTCTACACAAGCAGAATTATTACAATTCTCCATGGTCATGGTCTCACAGTACCTTATTTTAGCCATAGGGCTTTGCACTGGGGCCACGGCCTATGGAGAAGAAGGCCAAAAATACTCTCTCAAGCGTAACCTATTTATCTGTTGGAGATAAGGGACCTTTTTCAAGGTACCAAAAATATTTTATGCTTTCTACTTATTTTTCAAAGCACTTTATCTCATTCTCATCTGGTCCTCCCAACAGTCCAGCACAGTAGGTAGGCTCCATGCTGTTAGGACCATTTGTCATATGGAGACACTGGGCACGGAGAGGTGGAGCAATGATCCGCCCCCCTGGCCTTCTGCTGAGAGGTGGAGGCAGGCTAGGGTCCCTGTCCATCTTCCCCTCCTTGTACTCGCTCAGGTAGCTGGAGTAGTTGTTCATTGCTTGAGAGGAATGACACTGAGGGAGAAAAGTGAAAATTGTTGGCCAAAATTCTTGGATCGAGTTGGGTGTGCAGATCAGCAGTATTGAGTTGTTCCCTGTCATATAAAAGCAAAACAACTGTTCAGCCTTCCAAGAGGAATCTCTTCTGAGGTCAGGACACCTTCATACAAGCCCAGTTGTGTTCATTCATCCCCATGAACACAACTCCCAGGATCTAGGTATTGTTAATTAATTTGATCATCAGAAATCTTTTGAGCCTAGCCAGGCGTGGTGGCGCACGCTTGTAATCCCAGCATTTGGGAGGCTAAGACCAGAGGATCCAGGTTCGAGGCCAGCCTCAGCTACCTAGTGAGGCACTCCGCAACTTAGTGAGACTCGATTAAAAAAATAAAGAATAAAAAATAGGGCTGGGGGTATAGCTTGGAGGTAGAATGCCCCTGAGTTCAATCCCCAGTACTGCAAAAAAAAAAAAAAGAAATATTTTGAGCCTAACATGGTGGCACACACCTGTAATCTCAGTACTTGGAAGGCTGAGACAGAAGGATTTCAAGTTCAAAATTAGCCTCAGCAATTTAGCAAGACTCTTAGTAACCTAGTGAGACCCTGTTTCAAAACAAAAAAATAAAAAGGGTTAGGGGTGGCCAGGTGTGGTAGTACAGGCCTGTAATCCCAGTACTTGGGAGCCTGAGACAGGGGTATCACAGGTTCAATACCAATCTCAGCAACTGAATGAGACTCTCAGCAACCTAGCAAGACCTTGTTTCAGAAGAAAAATTATTTTAAAAAGGATTGATATAGCTCAGAGGCAGAATGCCTCTGGGTTCAATCCCCAATATCTCACAAAAAGTGGGAGCTGGGGGTGTGGCTCAGAGGTAGAATGCTCCTGGGTTCAATCTCCAGTACCACACACAAAAAAAATTATTTGAGCCCCTACTGTGTGCCAGGAACACAGAGATAAATAAGAGGTAATCTGTGCCTTTGAGGCATTCACCATACAACTGAAAAATCTTCCTGAGATGGGGACCATCCATAGGGCAGATAAAGCCATTGCTAAGACGGGGAACACGGTAGAGGGAGCTACTAGTCCAGTCTGGTAGAATCATCGGCATCCCAGCTTCCCTAAAACGCTGATGTGTGACCAGGTCATCATACAGTGAATGAGGAAGCGAGGGTAAACAAGGCATTAGGGTCACATTTCACTGACGTTAGGGACGTGACGTGGAGTGAGTTACAACAGTACTCTCAATGCAGCGTCAGGCCAGGGAAGGCTGTTAGCAGAGGAGGGACACACTCGATCTATAGTCTTCCCTCCTTCCTCCTGCTCCCCTACCCATTTGCAGCAAGAAAATTCTAGGAAGTCTGATCAAGACTGGGAATTAAAGGATTCCCTTTGCTTCACTGCACAGAGGTGAAAAGGGCTGAGGCTTAGGGAGGAGGACTAGCTTATCTGAGATCTGTATCTGCTAAGTAGTGGACCCAAGCTGGTTATCACATGCAAAGCACTGTCCCCAAAGCCACCCAGAAGGATTGGACACTTCTGGGCTGTCATCATATCAGAGGCCTGGAGAGGAACAGGAACCAAGAGATACAAGAGGAAGGTGTGAGGCTTCTGAGAGCCTGGGGAAGAAAGTGGTTTAAGAACTAGCCACTGGGGGTGGGTATATGGAGGGAAATATACCAAGGGCTGTATGTATGTATGTATGCTTGTATTACGTTGACCCTCACCGTGATGCACCAAAAAAAATACAAAAAAAAAAGAACTAGCCCTAGTCAAAGATGTCATATGATTAAGTGTGACTAAAAGAAGGGCTCTAGATTAAGCAATTAAATTGTTGATGACTTAACAAGAACTGATTCAATAGAGCAGGGCCTCTCACCCTTGGTAGTACTGATGATGATTTGGACAGGATTATCCTCTGAGGTAGGGATTCTTTCAGCATGGTAGGAGGTTTAGCAGCAGCCCTGGCCTTTCCCCACCAGATGCCAATAGCATGTGCCCAATCATGACAACCCCAAATAACTCTAGACCTTACCAAATGCACTCCAAGAATCAAAATTGCCCCTGGTTGAGAACCAGTGCAGGGAAGAGAAGTGGACAGAACCACACTGGGAGGGGACATGGAGACCGGAAGCCCGGACCACCCTTTCAGCAAGTGCACAGCCAGGAGGGGGCAGGCGCTGGGAGCTGGAGGAGGAGGTGAGGTTAGGACAAGTTGTTGTTTTACCGTGTTTTATCTCCAACAGGGACTGCATTGGCTTGCCCTAGGGAAAGAACTAGAAAAGAGGAAAAGATTAAAGACATGGGATAGTCACAAAACAACATCAGTGTAATTATTTCACAAACACTGAGTCTCTCCAATTACCAGACTTTGCCTCGGATACCATGGTGAACAAAATTTATTCAAGAATTGTTGAAAACTCCAAAATGACAGCAAAGCATGAAACCCCAAGTATGGGGCCCTGCTTAGCCTGGTGGCAAGTGAGGCAGACATGGGCCCTGCCTCACCAAGCAAAAGCTTCAGGGTCCAGGGAACAAGACAGGTGATGACAGGAAGCTTGTTGCAGGAGGCCCAGGACACTGGAGAGGCACCTTGACCCAGAGGCTGAAGAACCCAAGAGGTGATGGCATGTTGGGGATTGTCATCAAATACTCAAAGAGAGAAGGAAAGAATGTTGGAGCTATAAGGAAAGGCACACAGATCTGGAAAGAACCAAGAGGAGATGGTTATGTGTGAAGGGCAGGGAGGAGGGACTCTTGGCAAGCGGCAGGTCATGAAGAACACTAAGTGTTTTGACTAGCCCCGTGGAAGGCATGCTTAGTTTCCATGCAGGGAGTGGTGTGAGCAGATTTGCCCTCTGAGAAGGACCATTCTGCCTGAGCTGAGAAGGACCATTCTGCCTGAGCTGAGGAGGACCGGAGGGGTTCAGCTGGCAGCAGCCGGGAGAGATGCTGGCGCCCAGCTTTCCCAAGGTGGTGGTGGGAAAGAACGAGAGATGGTTTGGCTGTGGGACTTGGCGATTGATTGGCTGTTGCTGTGGCCTGGGTGCTTGTTCCTTCCAAAACTCACATTGAAACTAAATCCTCAAAGTCATATGTTAACAGTATTTGGAGCTGAGGCCTTAGGAAAGCAATAGGTCATAAGAGCGGGTCCCCATGATGGCAATAGTGGCTGTATAAAAGGAGGAAGAAGGACCCTGAGTTAGCAGGCTTGCTCTGTCTCACCATGGAGGAGGCCCTTTGCCACACCAGGACCCAGAAAGAGGGCCTGCCAAATGCTGAGAAGATGCTATTGTGCTGTAGAAACAGGAGCTATGTAAACATCTAGTCTTTATAAATTACCCAGCCTGAGGTCTTTAGTTACAGCAACAAAAAACAATACAAGGCAGCTGTCAAGGATGAAGTTTGGAGGGGATGATTTCATTTCCCGGCTTGGGCAGCGCACTGGGGCGAGATGCAAAACTGCTTGGAGAGAAGCATGTCTAGAGAGGGGAAAAAATAATTAATTCACTTGGAACTCTTTAGATTTGATAGTCTGTAGGAGTACAAGGTTGAAAAAAAGGGTCAGAAACTTAAAAATATGACCTGGAGGCTTAGATTTGGGTGTCATCAGCATAGTGACACTCATGGAAGTCATGAGCGTTTCAGAGATCATCACGGACCATGTGTGGCATTGGAACTGGGAGGATCTGGGTTAAATAGTTATACCTGGAGCTATAATAGCTCCAAAACTAAGTGAAATAAACCTCTTTGTTTTCTCAAGTACCCAGCATCAGTATTTTGTTATAGCAACAAAAAGCTGACCAAGTTACCAATCCAGGGTACCAATTAGAAAGCCCATCACCTCCTGTCTTAGGAGGAAGGACCTTTCATCCATCATCTCTTCCAGTACCTTTGTGTTTTCTCTTTCCATCTGACTGACATTGCAGTCATGGCCCTTTGGTGCTGAGATGCCGAAAACAGAAGTTCACTCTGCTTTTTCTCTTTCTGAAATGCAGACACAGCTTCAGAGATCCAGGCTTTAAATTCAGGACTCTTGAAACAATAAGCAGTTGTAAAGGCTAATGAAAGCTGTGACCTTGGTGTTCTGCAGCCTGCAGAAGGCTCATTAGCTCTGTGCAGCAGAACTAATCCTCTGCGAGTTAGACCAGCAAAACCTACAAGGGTTTTGTCACCTCTCTGGGGAGATGCTGTGACGCAAAGACAGTGCTCCTTGCTCTGCATATATTTAAAGCATCCTGCGCTTACATTCTCTAGCAGTCTCCTTCCTCCAAGGCCAAAATGGAAGAGCCATTTGTTTGGGGTTTTTGTTTTCGTAGTCTTTTCATGCAAAAAGGAGAGCTTCAGTGTATTCGATTGTTTCTTATGCTGGCTCATATAGATAGTGTCCTTCAGAATGAAAAAAAAAGGCAAGCTCCTTTCTTTAAATGTTGGATGCAAATAGAAGGCTCACATATGGCAATTTAAGCAAGAACCCGGTGACTCTTGAGTTCACAGTGCATGAGGAATCATTTAGCCATGGTCCATGATAAAGAAATCACTTGAGGCATGGAAACAATTTTGCTGCTCAAGAGATAGTTTATAAACCAGGGGCACATGTATAATAGCAAAGCTATTTAAGGTCACTTGAAAGCAAATTAAACATTTAATTTTAGATGGTTTGCTGTATATAAAAGTATAACTCTTAAAAAAGATTTCCCTGGCCACCTAGCATATGAATATCTAGATAGTCAGGAAAGTCTTTTTGAATTTAATGTTAGTCTAAGTCAGACACAGTGTATGAAACATACTAGCAGGGTTGGGGTGAGGAAAATATAACACATTCAGGAGGCATCTCAGCCTTGATCCCTGGAGTTACCAGCTCCTTGGAATTACATAGTCCCCTTTATCCATGGTTTCACTTTCCAAGTTTATTACCCACAATTAACTGTGGTCCGAAAATTCTATACAGTATAATAAGGTATTTTAATAGAGGGAAAGAGACTACCTTTACATAATGTATATTATACTATCTTATTATAATTGTTCTATTATTAGTTGCTCATCTTTTACTGTGCCTAATTTACACATTAACATTGGCATTACTATACATTCCTATTTGGAGGATACATCCATGCATTATAGGCATGGATGCATAGGAATGATGTAGTATATATAGGGTTTGGTACTATCTGCAGCTCCAGGCATCCACTAGAGGTCTTAGAACATATCCCACACATACTGGGTGTGGTGGCACATGCCTGTAATCCCAGCAATCCCAGTTCTTGGGAGGCTGAGACAGGAGGATCACAGGTCCAAGCCAGCCTCAGCAACTTAGCAAGATCCTGTTTCAAAATAAAATAGGGCTGGGGGTGTGACTTGGACGTAGAACACCCTTGGGTTCAATACCCAGTAACACACACACACACACACACATGCACACACACACACACACACACACACACACACACACACACACAACACACACACATAAAGAACTTATCCCCCACAGACAAAGAGGGACCGCTGTGTATAGCACCCATTTCTAAGCACACCGCAGCAATGAGAGCAAGAGCGGTAACATAATTCCACTTGAGAAATATCTAGGAGGTGGAGTCAAGATAGGAACCAGGACCAAAGCTCTGTCTCCTACACATCTTGCCTCGCACCCAGCCCCACTTCCACCTGCCTACTGAGTGGTTTGGGTCTGCCCAACTCTGCAAGCCAAGATACTGCACGAATCTGCAGTGCTTTCTAGATTGGTAGCAAAATCCCAAATCCTACCTATCTTGCTTATTGTTTTGAGGGTGTTTCATTATAGGCCAGCTCCTTGGAAATGATCAATCTGGTTTTAACATGCACTTCCTAATTATGGCAGTGTACTTTTAGACTGAGCACTCCTTAAGAATGTGCCTGGCCCTGAGCCGGAGGTGGCGGTGCATGCCTGTCATCTCAGTACTTGGGTTGAGACAGGTGAATTAATCTGTCAGCCTCCACAATTTAGAAAGACCCTCTGAAACTTAGCAAGACTCTGTTTCAAAATAAAGAATAAAACAGGGCTGGGGGTGTAGCTCAAAGGGAGAATGTCCCCAGTTACAGTCCCCAGTACCCCTCTCCCCACAACACACACACACACACACACACACACACACACACACACACACACACACACATGAATGGGCCTGGCCCTCAAGGAAGCCCTTAGTCCACGGCCACAGAAGTGTGGGTAGATTGTGGATGAAAGATTTAGGAAAACAAAACTTGGGATTTTTATGGCTTGATGACATCATCCAGACCTTAGTAGCCCAGGAGGGGCTGGAATGATGGGAGAGGAGACCAGCAGGACAGATGTAAGTCACTCGTGTGAATTATCTGTGTGAGCACTGGGGACTGGGCTAATGGAAGGGCACGTGCCCTATCTAAAGCCATTCAGTCCCCCAAAATCTTAACATTTGATCACATGAAGAGAACCGCAGAGTCAAATGCAGTGCTGCAGACATCAGTTTGCAACTTCTAACTAGGAAAAGGTATTGTGGCTGCAGAAGAGAGAATACTGCCACCCACTCCCCCAAAATGCCCACGTCTTAATCCCCAAAACTATAAATATGTAACCTCATTTGGCAAAGGGGACTTTGAAGCTAGGATTAAGGGTGGAGATTCAACAACATACATACGGTGTTCAGAACCATGCTGGTACATTACAGACACTGAGTCAGTATTAGCTTATTAAATTATCATTTACTATCTATTCACAGAGAAAAGAACATGGTTCTTCACAGGGTTCATCTCATCCAAGGCAGGTAGAATAAGAGCCGGGACTCAGCTCCATACCTCCTAACTCTGAACCATTTGCTGCTCTGTCATTACAATATCACATTATCATTTTCTTACCAAATCTCATTTTCAAAGTCAAAACAACTAATTACAGCACATGCCCTTCTGGAGGACTTAGCTACACTTTAAAACTATGATCAGCCTTAATGTTCTCAGACCCTTTTGAGAGAAATGAGAAATAAGTTGAGAGTCTCTTTGAAATCACTTGAGTTTGACTGTAAGGCAGCCTAGCTAATAACTGAGTTTTCTCTGGTTACAGTCTGCTCACTCACAGTTTTGCCCTCTCCAAACATGAGCCATAAATAATAAGACAAAAAGACCAGAATCTGGCCATGCGTCTGGTAATGGAATCTGTGGGCTACTCAGCAAAGCCTGTGAGTGAACCTTCCACAGACACTTCTTAGCATAAGCCTCCAAAATATCAAGCCTGTAGGGCTTGTTCAAAACAAAATTCCCCCAACCAAAACACTGGCTTGATTGAAAGCCTGGCTATTACCAAACCATCCCATAAAAGTGGTTATGCCTCCCTTGTCAAAGAAACACTTGTTCTTGGGGAGAATAAGCCAAAAGGTGAGAAAGAGCATCTAAGATAATTCAAAGTGGAGCCAGCAAGCCACATTCCAGACCCATGACACCACCCTGCTCAGCGGTGTGATTCTAGCTTCCGCCTGCAGTGTGAGAAGGCTATTTATATTGTGGACTTTCACATACACAGCTGGCCCTTGTCAATGGGGATAAAGAATGCCTTAATGGGACTGTAAAAGAAAGAAAGAAAGAAAGAAAGAAAGAAAGAAAGAAAGAAAGAAAGAAAGAAAGAAAGAAAGAAAGAAAGAAAGAAAGAAAGAAAGAAAGAAAGAAAGAAAGAAAGAAA